>JBBBDQ010001830.1:570000-692500 GCA_037127315.1 Ascarosepion bandense
CTTGCTCTTAATACTCTACTCAGCTTCTGGAATGCATCTTTGGCTATTCTAACACACCTTCGGATCTCAGTGTCTCACTTTCCGTCCACTATTAGAACACTTCCCAGGCATTTTCCTTGCTCTTAATACTCTGCTGAGCTTCTGGAATGCATCTTTGGCTATTCTAACACACCTTCGGATCTCAGTGTCTCACTTTCCGTCCACTATTAGAACACTTCCCAGGTATTTTCCTTGCTCTTAATACTCTGCTGAGCTTCTGGAATGCCACTTTGGCCATTCAAATACACCTTCGGATCTCAGTGTCGCACTTTCCGTCCTCTGTTAGGACATTTCCCAGGTATTTAATCTTCTGTACCTGCTTGATTTTAGTATCCCCGACCTGTAATTGACATTTTGGTCTGCTCTTTTTGACTGATGACCAGGCATTCAGTTTTCTTGCAGTTTATGTTTAGTCTTTCCTATTCGCTTTCTTTCGCTGTATGAGGTCTTGTTATTTTTTCTATGCTCGTTATCAACACCGTATCATGTGGCAAGTCACATCAGCATCGGAAAAACATTGGGATTTTGGAATTTCGGATAAATCTTACTCAACCTGTACTAATGTAAAATATATTTCAAAGAAGAAAAAATGAAAAAAAATGTTAGAAAAAATCTATAATAATAATAATAGGATTTTTTTTAAAACATAAGAAATATTCGACGTAGCTGGAAGAAAAGACATCACATAGCAATCCACTACCCTCTTCTTTGTTTCTAGCGAAATTTCTCTGTCTTTTACTACTCCAATCAGTTTCAGGAATGCATCCTTTGCGATGCTAATTCCGTTTTCCGATCTCAGTGTCGCACTTTCCATCCTGTGTGAAAACACTTCCCAGGAAATTAAATTTCTACACCTGCTTGATTTTGGTAACCCCAGCCTGTAGTTGGCATTTTGGGTTCCTCTTTTTACTGATTACAATGCATTCAAATTTTTCGTAGCTTATATGTAGTTTTATCTTTCCTCTTTCTTCAGCTACCTTCTGTAGGAGGTTTTTGTGTCTGCTATCATCACTGTATCATCTGCATATCTTATATTGTTCAGACTCTGGCCTATAATTGGCGTTTTTAGTCCCTTTATCAACACCATATCTTGTGGCAAATCACACCAGCACCTGAAAAATAATGGGAATTTGGAATTTCGGATAAATCATACTCAACATGTACTAATGTAAAATATATTTCAAAGTAGAAAAAATGTTTGAAATAAGTCTATAATAATAATAGTATATTTTTAAAACATAAGAAATATTCGACGTAGCTGGAAGAAAAGATATCACATAACATTCCACTACTCTCTTGTTTGTTTCCAGCTAAATTTCTGTCTTTTACTACTCTAATCAACTACAGGAATGCACCCTTTGCCGTGCTAATTCGTTTTCCGATCTCATTGTCGCTCTTTCCATCCTGTGTGAAAACACTTCCCAGGAATTCAAATTTCTGCATCTGCTTGATTTTGGTATCCCCAACCTGTAGTTGGCATTTTGGGTTCCTCTTTTTACTGATTACTAAGCATTCATTTTTTTCATAGATTATATGTATTTTTTCTTTCCTCTTTCTTCAGCTATCTTCTGTAGGAGGTTTTTGTGTCTGGTATAATCACTGTATCATCTGCATATCTTATATTGTTCAGACTGTGGCCTTATAATTGGTTTTTTTGGTCCCTCTTTTTAGCTGATGACCATGCATTCAGTTTTCCTATATTTTATATGTATATCTTTCTTTCCGCTTTTTTTCAGCTACATTTGATAGGAGGTCTTGTAGTTTCCTTTCCGTGTCTGCTATCAACACTGTATCACCATGGTCCTCTACATCTCCTTAATCCTAGTAGCTTTTTCTCCTGCTACCTCTCCCTGCCATCCATTTGCTCCCGCCAATCAAGTATGAGACGCGGTGCTTTCCTCTGTCTCTCTTTTCGCTCTATCTGTCCTGTGAGTATCAGATTCTCCAAGCACTCATTCCACATTACATGTCCCAGGAACTTCAGCTGTTTTGTCCTGATGTTAAGTATTAGTTTTCTTTTCGTTTCTATCTTCTCCAAAACTTCATCATTGCTCACATTTTCGCTCTATGGTATCCTCAGCATCCTTCTCTAGAACCAAATTTCGGTTTCTTGAAGATTTTCCTTCAATTTTGAGGAGAGTGCCAAGCATTCACTGACATATTGAAGAACATATACCACATAGCAATACACTACAGTGTTCTAAATTTTTCTTCTAAGTACGCATGCGTTGGTTATCTCTGTCTTTTAATCAGGTTCAGGAATGCATATTTTCCGATCTCAATGTCACACTTTTCATCCTCTGTTAGAACGCTTCCGAGGTATTTAAATTTCTGTCTCTGTTTGGCATAATTGACATTTTTGGTCCCTCTTTTTTACTGATGACCATGCATTCAGTTTTCCTATATTTTATATGTATTCCTTTCTTTCCGCTTTCTTCAGCTACATTTGATAGGAGGTCTTGTAGTTTCCTTTCCTGTGTCTGCTATCAACACTGTATCACCATGGTCCTCTACATCTCCTTAATCCTAGTAGCTCTTTCTCCTGCTACCTCTCACTGCCATCCAATTGCTCCAGCCCATTTGTCTTCTGTACCTGCTTTATTTTAGTATCCGCGACTTGAATTGTCATTTTGGACACCTCTTTTTACGGATTACTATTCATTCAGTTTTGTTATAGTCTATGTGTAGTTCTTTCCGCTTTAACTGCTTCCTGTAGGAGGTGTAGGGGCCTCGGTGATGCTTGTCAAATTGGCCTTGTGCTAAACACAACCGAGATCCAAACAATTTAAAACTATCAGAAGGTTTGAAGGTTGAAATATGAAAGAATAAAATATTTCGTTTGTAAATTAAAGTAAAATTTTTATTAACAGAATAACAAAACTGTAAGAAGAAAAAGAAAATGTTCACAGAGAAAATGAATTTAGTTAATTGTTCGAAGAGAAACGTAAGTCTTTAAATATTCCACAGAAATTCAGAATTCATTTTTGATAGTATCAGGAAGCGTGTATGTCAGTCAATTAAGTGCCATACGTGAAACACGCTTGGGCGATCATGTCTTGAAAGAGACATGACTGACTGGGCAGAAGATTATCCCGCAGTAGGTTGCCATTGCTTTCTGCGGTAGACTGGTTGCCAGACAAGGCTATAGAACCCAATCTGTCCTGTTATTTAACCCATAACTGGAAGGAAGGAAGAAACGGATTAATACCTTTCCCAAGGGTATTTGCGCGTAAGTGAATGCAATGAATTCAACTGGAATTCGAACTCGGCTCCCCGATTTCTCGTTTCGAGCCGATATCCACTTTTTACATTAAAAAGCTTAAAAAGGTTGCTAATAAAAGTCTGTGTTCTTTTCCTTTTTATGTCCGGAGTAAAAGTAAAAAAAAGAAAATCAGGCAATAAAGGAGGTTATACTTATCGAAGTCAGTTGAAGTATCTTGTTGTTGCTGTTTTCTTTGATGGTGTGTGGGTGGAGACGAAGAAAGGAAAATTGAAAGAAGAGAAAAACGAACTGATCACGCGCCCTTACGTCCGGGTCGGCTTCTTCAAATTTATTCCTTACATTGTGTCAATGTCCTTTAGCTTCGCTCCCATGTCGGACTGGTTCGACCGGTCAAGAAACGTGGTTTAAGTAGTGAAATGCATCAAGTGACTGGATCGAAACCACATACCTATTTTCTAGGTGTTAAGAAAAATTGACCGGGGTCATAGATCAATTGCTATTTCATATCCAATCAGAATCTAGAATTTTAACTTTCACATTGACTTGTGAAATTTGCCTTGGTCTGGGTTTTTCCAAAATATTTTAAATCATTCTTCTTTCTTTTCTTTTTTTTTATAATCGTGTGGCCCCAATCAAGGTATTTTACTGCCACTGTTGTGCAGGGGGTTACCTAGAAGGAATGTTATGAGAAAGAGTGACAGGTTACAGAGGTTGTCAGGAAGAGAGTATGAGAAAGAAGAGAATATTGAGTGGGGTGGACGAAGAAAAAAGCATGAGAGAGAGAGAGAGAGAGAGAGAGAGAGAGAGAGAGAGAATGTAAGTTAATGAGACAGGAGGTGACTATTGACTTTACATTTGAATTCTTGAAGATTGTAGCTGTCGGGAAAACAAGTATGCAGAAGGGAATTCCACAAGCGGAAAGTGCGAGAAAAGAAGCTGATGGAGTAGAATTTGCGTTTACACTGTATCGGTTTCACAGTAAAAGGGTGGGACCAACCTGCTAATCATGTTGCTCAAGGAAATTCATATATAGGGAGTACCAGTGAGCTACGTTCATCGGCGAAGAAGCCGTGAATGTATTTGTAGAAGAAACACAGGGAAGCCACACTGCGTCGGTGAGAAAGTGACTGTATCGTGTCGGGATCGATCACATTACAGATTCTTCGTTGGATTTAGTCAAGGACACCTAGTTGGATAGCGGGAGCACCCGACTAGATATGGCTTTAGTATTCAATGCACGGACGGATGTTAGACTTGTATATGTGCAGGATTGTTTCGGACGGGAAAAACTTCCTGGCCCTAAACAGAGAACCGACTTTCTTAGCACTTTCTTAAAAGTGTATTTGTATACTTTCATACTGTTTTGACCCCAGTATGGGGGTTGACTATTTGCCTATAGCTGGGACCCTAACAGGTGCTACCACTCCGGGTCAGGGTGGAGTTGGGAACAGCAGCAACTAAGAGGTGGTCCCATGCTCCTCAAAACCTCCCAATCAGAGGCCTTGCTGCCGGATGCAGTTTACCGTCATGCCCAGGACTCTTATTAAGGATGACATATAATTTCAATAACGTAAATGATAAAGCGTGATTTGCCAAAAGTTGTTTCTTAGAATGACGGAAATGCAGGTTCGATCTATTTTATACTTTCTTCAGTAAGGTTTCTTGTGTTCAGGTGAGTAAGCCTTTATTTCCCTATTTGACTGAAGATATAAATATACAATAAAATTTTATATTCATTTAAACGTGCCCGCTCACGAAAGCAATTTCCCAGAAAAAATGAAAGTGAGGCCGTACCTTAATTTTGGTGATCCCTACAAATAAAAAATAAAAGTAAAACACATTCTCCTGGTAAAAACAAAATTTTTTTTTTCAATTTCGACGCAATATATTCAGACTATAAACTGTCACTTTGGTTTGGTTTACCTATATTTATATCGTGTTCAGAGTAAGGTAGCGGGCCGGACAAGATTCACTCGAGGGCCGGATGTGGCCTGCGAGCCGGGGGTTGTCGACCGCTGTTCTAAACAATGACAAGGGATAAATTTCTACTCCCGTTCTAAGAACTGGAGGGGATTAGGATTAGTGATCCGTACGATAGGTTGACCTATCTACTTCTGTTCAGAAAAATTAAAAATAATTAAAATTTTCATTGCTTAGGCAGAGACTTTAGAAGTATAGAATTGAAGTAGACTTTAGAAGGGGCCAGAAACCCAATCCTATACAGCAAACAAGAGACATTTTGTGCTGGACATTGTTGTATGCAACCCACTGTTCACTGTTGCCTTAAGGTCATATCACGTTAAATACCCCAGTTCCCGTTCGATCACCGAAGTTAAGCAACGTTGAGCCTGGTCAGTACGTAGATGGGTGACCGCTTGGGAATACCACTTGACTCTAGTTCTTTCACCACCCCGTATATCCTTTCCTTTCTTTCCACCTTTGCAAATGTCATCACACTTGTATTCCCATCCTTCTCTTGCGCCTTTCTAACTGGTTCGTCTTCCTCTTCACTCTCTTCTACTTAATCTTTTTACTCTTATGTAGCCCCCTGCACATCAGTGGTATTACCGCCTTGCTCGGGGTGATACGATTAAAAAAAAAAACCAGGTGCTGTTAGCGTTTATTGACGGATGTGCGTTGTGATGCAGTGGATATCGGCTCGGAAAGAGAAATCAGTGATCCGAGTTCGAATTTCAGTTGAATACCCTGCATTCACTTACGCGCTGGTACCTTTGGGAAAGGTATTAATTCGTCTATTCCCTCTAATTTATGGGTTAAATAACAGGGTAGGACTTGGGACCCTGCCCTTAAACAAATCCCAATGAGACTTTGTCCGTCGGGTAGGAAGCCGGCTCCACCCGACTAGGGTGAATGCGGCTTACATACATAGTGTTCATCGCCTGTCGTAATAAGGTTAAGGAACAGTTAGTCAGGATAATACATTCGCCGTTACATTTGGTTCTCCAAAACGGAAATTACTTATAGCCAAGATCATAGTAATTGTTATGTCCTATTGTTGATGCCGGGAGGATTTTAATTTGGAGTTTAAAAAAATGTTTTCTCTAAACGTGGCACAGGAATGTAGGTTCCTCCAGTCTACAATCAATCATTAAATGATGATTAAAAATCATTTATGTCGGTCATCACAAGTAATTCTGCGGAAGCGGCCAGCAAATTTATTATCAGAAATATGCGAACTCCTACACGAATAAATGATATAATAGAAAAAGAATATGATACATAAAATAATCTGTCCTCTTTTTTGTTATTGCTTATAACAGGATTATACACCTGTCTCTTTGAGGGCGAGACTCCTCAATGTCTAGTTTACCAGAATTCTATTTCCGAATGACATTTTCATCTGAGACAAAACTCAGCCAATTCCCGAGTCTCTAGCATTCGCTTGTGATTAGTTTGAATAATAAACGCTACTTGAACCGACATTCGAAATTTGCTTGACGACAATGATGTTATCCAACCACTTTTCTCTGAGTTCCACCCTCACACAATTTACAACCAATGCTTTGTTTTTCGAAAACGTTTTTCTAATTCTGATTGGAAACTTTTTCTAATTCTGATTGGAAACTATTTCCGAATGACATTTTCATCTGAGACAAAACTCAGCCAATTCCCGAGTCTCTAGCATTCGCTTGTGATTAGTTTGAATAATAAACGCTACTTGAACCGACATTCGAAATTTGCTTGACGACAATGATGTTATCCAACCACTTTTCTCTGAGTTCCACCCTCACACAATTTACAACCAATGCTTTGTTTTTCGAAAACGTTTTTCTAATTCTGATTGGAAACTTTTTCTAATTCTGATTGGAAACTATTTCCGAATGACATTTTCATCTGAGACAAAACTCAGCCAATTCCCGAGTCTCTAGCATTCGCTTGTGATTAGTTTGAATAATAAACGCTACTTGAACCGACATTCGAAATTTGCTTGACGACAATGATGTTATCCAACCACTTTTCTCTGAGTTCCACCCTCACACAATTTACAACCAATGCTTTGTTTTTCGAAAACGTTTTTCTAATTCTGATTGGAAACTTTTTCTAATTCTGATTGGAAACTATTTCCGAATGACATTTTCATCTGAGACAAAACTCAGCCAATTCCCGAGTCTCTAGCATTCGCTTGTGATTAGTTTGAATAATAAACGCTACTTGAACCGACATTCGAAATTTGCTTGACGACAATGATGTTATCCAACCACTTTTCTCTGAGTTCCACCCTCACACAATTTACAACCAATGCTTTGTTTTTCGAAAACGTTTTTCTAATTCTGATTGGAAACTTTTTTTTCTTATAGTCAGTGATCCACGGAAGAAAGAAAACGAGTAAGGAAATTTTCCAAGCTTAATAAATATTATCACTTCTTGTTTTTTCTTTCAATTTTGGATTTTTTTTTTCACGCAACCAATTTTTCGTTAAATTTATGCCTCCTGCCAATTCCTTTTATAATCTGCTAGTGTAATATTCTGAGAAGGTCGATCAAATCAGATTCGCCTCGAATTAGAATCCTGGCTTATTGGTAACGGCAATCTTATTACAGCGATACTTAAGGAAATCAAACACACACGTTTACTCACTCTATATACTACCGTATATACGCACAGATGGGTACACAAGTACACGCATGAAGAGATTGGCAGTAACACTTACATGCACCAAAAATTGGCATATACACGTATGTTTGTTATCAAATAAGACTTAGTCATGCTCCTGATAACATGTAACCCAGTGCAGCCTAGTGTATTGGCGGGAGGATCATGTCTAAATCAGCAATCTAATTAGCGTTTCTGATGGTCAGGAAGGTAGCATGTGAATGTGCAGATGAACTTCTTATAGAACCCAACCACCAGTGTGCATATATATATATATATATATATACCTGGTACGCGCGTCGGTGATTATGTCTCAAAAGAGACATGACTGACTGGGTAGAAGATTTTCCCGCAATAGGTTGCCATTACTTTCTGCGACAGTTTGTCAACCAAAACTGTAAAACCTAATCTGTTCTGGTATTCAACCCATAACTGGATGGAGAAGGAATGGATTGTATTATATTATTTTATTTTTAGAAGTAATTAGAGGGATCAGTTTATTACTTCATAACAATAGAAAATTGATCCCCCTTAAATGTCTAATAGAAGCTTTAATTATACTTCCAACTATTATATTCACCCATTCAGTTAAGTGCCATACGTGATACATTCTTAAGCATGTATTACGTTTGGCACTTAAAGGCAAAAATCGTCCAAAATTTGGATACTTTTTTTTATTATGCTGGTTCTATTTGTCGTTTAGTGAGGTTCAATTGAAATTTCTTAGGGTTGGGATCATTTTTTATTTTCACCTGAAATTGAAGTCAAAATATGATGTTTATAACGGCTCATGATTAAACATAATAGACATTCATTGTCTCTTATATTTAACAATATATGTTTTGAAAATAATTTACTGCCTAGATGCATTAAATCTAAGTTACAGGATGCCGCAGTATTACATGATCCCAACACGAAGATATTTCAACGGAAACTTATAAATATATATGTGACTCTTCAGAAATGAATTGAGTTCTTTCGGTGACTAGCGTGTGTATAAACTGCTTCTATACAACACGTTAAAATTTCCATTCTCAGATTCCATGTGTCGATGGCTTAGGGAGTAGCGACTCCGACTGACACCAAATCGGTCGAGCTTCGATCCCGGCCAGAAGCAAGTGGATGTGTCTAGCCACATTGATGAGCTGTGATACAGCGAAACAGGCTTGTATGTGGATAACTAATATATATCATTGTGAACTACCTGATTCGACATCGTTTTTCAATGTCGAAACAAAATCTACTATTTGTATTAATTATTTACAAGTTCTAATGTAAAAGTTGAATAATATATATATTTAGTGTATCAAGGCAGCAGTTAATTTTCTAAACATATACTGTTAAATATAAGAGACAATGAATGTCTATTATGTTTAATCATGAGCCGTTCTAAACATCGCATTTTGGCTTTAATTTCAGGTGAAAATAGAAACAAAAATTCTCCAAAATTTGGATAATTTTTTATTATGTTGGTTCTAAGCTTTCGGCTTACATGAGCCATCTTTAGAGAGGTTTCAAGGATGTTAACATAAAAACATCCACCATCAGCGACGATTTTATCTTGTGTTGAAATAAATCTTTGCTAAACAACGACAACAGTTATCAAAAAATAGCAAACGCAGTTCGTAAATTTGTAATGCTGTTCTATGACGTCACACCGCGTGAGAGCTCGAAATAATAACGGAACCATATATTTAAATGCAATGTAATGTGTTATGTCTCGATATACTAAATATATATATATATATATATATATATATATATATATATATATGTGCGTGTGTGTGTGTGTGTGTGTGTGTATTTTCCTTCATCTTTGATGATATTGTCCAGCATTCACTGCCATATTGAAGGACGGACAGCACGTCCAGATAAAATGTCCAAAAAGACGATAAGACTGGGGAAAAAAATAGAAAAAATACCTGAAAGAAAATTGAC
Source organism: Ascarosepion bandense (assembly GCA_037127315.1). Classification (NCBI taxonomy): domain Eukaryota; kingdom Metazoa; phylum Mollusca; class Cephalopoda; order Sepiida; family Sepiidae; genus Ascarosepion; species Ascarosepion bandense. Next base: position 579,815 of record JBBBDQ010001830.1, read on the forward strand.
CTACTTATCAATGTGCTGGAAGGCTAGATTGCCTAGAGACGGAGCAAAATATGCTTCTTCTTCTATGTGCCTTGCCCTTTCAGTACGTAGACGATCATAGCCTTCCACGTCTCCCTATCCGTGGTGGCTCTTAGCACACTTTCTCCTGTATCACCACGAAACACCCGTTCTGTCATCCATCTGCTCAGGCCCTTCAAATATGTTATCCGCTGCTTTCCTCTGTTTCCATTTTTCCTCTATCTGGCCTGTTAGTATCAGGTTCTCCAAGCCCTCCTTCCTTATTGCATGTCCCATCAACTTTAGCTGTCTCTTCTTGATGCTCAATATTAATTTCCTTTTCGTTTCCATCCTTTCCAAAACCTCATCATTGCTCACATGCTCGGTCCATAATGTCCGCAGCATCCTTCTGTAGAACCACATTTCAGCTGCTTCAAGTTTTTCCTTCATCTTTGATGATTTTGTCCAGCATTCCCTGCCATATTGAAAAACTGACATCACATAGCAATATATGCTAACAAATTTCAATCCTTTGAAAAGACGGCTCGTGTCGTGAAACGCGTTTTACGCACACGCACTCTTCAGACGACTTGAACGGAAATAAAAGTGAGGGGCTGGGTTTATATAAACCGTGCTTCGTGCGAGATTAATCCTGGGTCTGTCCACAAAAACACCAACATGAAATAAAATGGCTATGTCTATGTATGTTACCCAACGCAGAAAACTTCACAAACAGACACACGTGAACACAATATTGTAGTTGAGTTCGTTGCATTCACTTACGCGAAAATACTCTTAGAGAAGGTATCAGATATGGGCATAGAAGGAAAAAATTTTTCCCTCCGGCTATGGGTTAAATATCAGGGCAGATTTTATTTTACAGCCTTGGTTGGCAACCACTCTATCTCACCCGAAGGATAAAGTGGTTTGCGTAGAGTCAACACTCCTACCTGTAAAAAGTAAAGTTACGGAAGCATCGATTACAAGGGGTCTTCAATGGCCTATGCTCTACTGGAAGCGATGGGATTTAGGGATGTATGTGACCCAACACAGAAAACCTCGCATGTGGACACACGGACACACAAAATTTTTCACAGACGCAAAAAACGCAGACATTTTAGACATGTAAATTCCTTGCGAAGGCGTTAGAATCCTTTTTTTCCCATATGAAACGTTGTAAATATGGCAACAAAAATTAGGACAACAGCCCAAACCATGTAAACAGCGTAAATAATTACAATATCTCATCTCAGAAATATAGACATATTTTGAAGGAGGCTGGAGCGTACAACGGCCGAAACGTCGTAAATATGAAAACAAAAATGAGGACAACAGTCCGAACAATGTAAAAAGTGTAAAGAATTACTATACCTCATCTGAAAAATATCGTAAGATCTTGAAAAAGGCCGGAGCTTACAACGGCCGAAACGTTGTAAATAAGGAAACAAAAATGAGGACAACAATCCAAACAATATAAATAGTGCAAAGAATTACAATAACTCATCGGAGAAATATAGACAGATCTTGAAGAAGGACGGAGCTTACAACGGCAGAAACGTCGTAAATATGGCAACAAAAATGAGGACAACAGTCCAAACAATGTTAATAGTGCAAAAAATGACAATACCTCATTTGAGAAATATAGACAGATCTTGAAGAAGGCCGGAGTGTACAACAGTCGAAACGTCGTAAATAATGAAACAAAAATGAGGACAACAGTCCGAACAATGTAAATAGTGTAAAGAATTACAATACCTCATCGGAGAAATATAGACAGATCTTGAAGAAGGCTGGAGCGTACAACGGCCGAAACGTCGTAAATATGGAAACAAAAAAGAGGACAACAATCCAAACAATGTAAATAGTGCAAAGAATTACAATAGCTCATCTGAGAAATACAGACAGATCTTGAAGAAGGACGGAGCTTACAACGGCCGAAACGTCGTAAATATGGCAACAAAAATGAGGACAACAGTCCGAACAATGTAAATAGTGCAAAGAATTACAATAGCTCATCTGAGAAATATAGACAGATCTTGAAGAAGGCCGGAGCGTACAACGGCCGAAACGTCGTAAATATAGCAACAAAAATAAGGACACAGTCCGAGCAATGTAAACAGTGTAAAAAATTACAATACCTCATCGGAGAAATATAAACAGATCTTGAAGAAGGCCGGAGCGTACAACGGCCGAAACGTCGTAAATATAGACAAATACCAAATGAATATCTGTCCTTCATCTTTCTGTCGCTTTTTTCTCTTCGATTTTTTCCTTCTATGTACCCAGTCCCTTCAAGACTTTGCGATTCTGGCTTTACACAAATTCTTGTGGAGATCCATGATTTATTTGTAAACAAACAAAATTTATCAGAAGTTACAAAAGGCAGGAAATTGTGAAGATCCATCATCACCAACGCTCTGACGGGACATGACATATAGAAGACGCCCCATATTCATAATCTTGGAACAATATGGGACAAAAAGTGAGAATCGTACTCGCTATTATTAACTACAATCCAGCTTGTTGACCATAACACAATGTTGAGATCCAGTCCTTATTTAGAACTCACCTTGTTATTTACAAACATTTTTAATCATTTTTACTCTAAGCAAGGCAGTTTTATTGCCATTGTTGCGCAGGGTGTTACACAGGGGAAAGTGAGGTAAAAGAGGGGTAGGTTATAGGGGATGTCAGGAGGAGGGTAATAGACGGATGAGAGTATCGGTGTAAGTGGGGTGGAGTGGATGGAGAAAAGAGTTTAAGAGAAAGCATGCGAGTTAGTGAGATAGGAGTATATGGAAGGGAATTCAACAGGCTGGAAGTGCGAGAAAAGGAGCTGTTAGAGCAGAAATTGCGGTTACATTTTATCGGTTTCACTGTAAAAGGGTGGGACCTAGTTTCTAATCTAGTATCTCGTATAAATTCATACATATGTGGCACCAGTGAGCTAAGTTCTTTGGCACAGAAGTTGTGAAAGTATTTGTAGAAGAGACACAGGGAAGCCACACCACCCCCGTAAGAGAGCGACTGCAACCGAGCTGCCAAGTCGGTATCGATAACATTACAGATTCTCTGTTGAATTTTGTCAAGAACCCCGAGGTGAATAGCAGGGACACGGCAACTATTTTAAAGGGAGCCAATGCAAAACAAACTTTCTACACAATAGTAACGTTCAATCAAACTAGCTCGTTAACCTATGCTGAGGTGGGGGTAGCTTGCGAAGATGGGGGTTAGACGAATGGGAAGAAGATTTTTGAGGGCCAACCGAGTGCGGGCTTTGTCAATATCGCGCTGAAAATTTCGAAATTGTGGGAATTGATTTTCGGAGAAAAAACAAAGCGCGCCATCAATTACGTTTCTTAGTCGATACCTGTATTTAGTAATTTGCTAAAAATTAATTATTACAAGATTATATAAATTAAATTAGATAATTATAGCTATAATTAAGATCGACATTCATTCTAGGCAGGTGAAAACGTACGCATACAGGCACATTCACGAACATGACTACAAACACATACACACACAGACACACAAACATGCGTGTATAAAACCCATTTTATAAAAAATACTGTTACAAACTTTTGGGGTGGGCTCTTTCCACACACACACACACACACACACACACACACACACACACACACAGGGCAAACGTCCATGTAAATATATGTCTGCAAATCCTTCGTTTGTGAGTTATAAAAAGTTTAAAATTGATGATAGACGCTGTTAAATGTATCATTCAAGATACAATCTAAAAATACTGTTACAAACTTAGGGTACAATTTCCTCACACCAAAACGCAATAAAATGTCTATATAAACATAAAATGTTACGGAAAATCTCAATTAACGTTAAAAAATTAACGAAATGGTTTCAACAAACGACAAATTGAAATTATTTGTTTGAACATTATTTTTAATCGATACTCGTATTTTAGTAGATATTCTGTTTTTATTCAAACAGTATATTTATATATTTAGTTCTACCGGCCTGATTATTTAATATAAATTTTGTTACGAAAATGTGCGTCATTCGCTAGGATTCGAACCTGCGACCGCTATCAACATAGGTGAAGCCACCAATTGATTATTAGACCACAAATGATACCACCGTTCAGACGAAGTCAAATGAAACCTATCTTTTGGACTATGGTATCATTCGTGGTCGAGTGGTCTAAGACGCGCCATTTCAATTTGTAGCTTCCCCTCTTTTGATAGCGGTCACATGTTCGAATCCTGCCGAATGACGTACATTTTCATACAAGATTTATCGTAAATAATCAGGCCAGTAGAAATAAGTATACTGTTTGATTAAAAACAGAATCTACTCAAATACGAGTATCAACTAAAAATAATGTTCAAACAAATAATTTCAATATAAACATATGTCAAAAAACCCATTGTTGTACCTCAACGCAAAAACTCATAACAAATATCCTTCGCTTGTTTTTTTACACACCGCAGCACATATCGGGTCAATGACTAAAAGACCCTTTCAAATACACCCATGCTGTGCCGAATGGTTTCGAAGGTCCCCATAACACGTTGATGAAGCTTCTCTGTATTATTTATGTCTGTTTTATAAACTAATTGTTTAAGGTGGCTCCACAGATATATTCATCTTTCACGGTAGATGTCAACCACGGCACCGCGAAGAATGTGACTAAAATATGTTAGGGCCCTATAATGCATGAACCACATGCGTCCTCGTATTTGAAGTACCCCATCCCGGTACTATGCGATGTACGACATGCTAGGTCCACTTGACGTGTGCTGATACCTGGATTGTCTTTGACAACCTGCAGAATGTGCTTTTTTGTAGTCAGGCGTATGATCTGATCTCGGTCTTCCTCGATCCATGGTTTATGGTGCCATGGGCCCTGTTTCAGCAAGGCGACGATAAACAGTACCAAAGTCTGGGTGACTCGGCTGCTTTCGGTCCGGAAACGCAATTCGCACGACTGTTTGTAAAAATATGAATGTCCTGCCAGTGTTAAAAGGAAAACACGTTAAACTTTGACAAGAGATTAGCCACAAATAAACACGAATGACAAATGTAACGCAGTTTAATGTCAACAGTGTCATCAACCGTAAACTTGCTTTAAAATTAACTAGCAGTATAGCCCGGCGTTGCTCGGGTGTAATGAAAGCTTTAAAACTAATTCATGGTCCTAGACCTCAGACATTTTGGACGTTGGCACGAAAGACTAAAAAGCAATAGTTGTTTCCAGTTAAAGTGAAACCGTAGACTGAAAGAAAAATGAATGGATGTAAGTCAAATTTTCATTTCCTTGTATCGATATCAAATAATGGCCATACAACTGATTTGAACATCGAAATTATTTTATTATATATATATATATACTTTCCCAGACCAATATACACAACAAAATTATTCTAAGAAAACTTTTAATTTCTATATTTTTTTAACATAACATACAAAAAATATATCGTCAGACATGAAGGTATTTTTAAATGTCTAATATTCTCAGTTAATCTTATGAATATTTCTTACAGTTTTTCTCATAGCCAACAATATTTTTTTTTTTATAGATGCCTTATTTAAAATAAAATCCATTTAATCTCTTTGCCTTCGTAAAGTCCGTCACGGGACGAAAAGCGTAGGCGAGCAAAATAAAGTTTTCCTCTTGTTTCCTTTATATATATATATATATATATATATATATATATATAACATGTGTTATCTTCCATCTACAAATATCATCACATCATCATCATCATCATCATCATCACCTATCCATCATCACCTATCCCAGATTGTGCATTGGGCAGCAACTTTTTTGTTGCTGTTTCTGTAACAAACTGTTTTTTTACGGAGCAGGGTTGTTAGCCCTGCACCCAACCCCCAAACATGGAGGAACGGTGGACCATTCTTGGTCCTCACTTTTACAGCATCTGGTATTCCCAAATGGTCACCCATTTAAGTACTGACCAGGCTCAGTGTAGCTTAATTTCCGTGATCGGACGGGAACTCGTGTATTCAACACGATATAGCCGTAGATTTCTACAAATATGGAATCGGTTATTGCTAAACACTTAGTAGAGAAATATAGCCTGTGCCAAGTCGTATAGAAGAGAGTGGGTCAAAATTTTACATAAAGCTGGTTCTAATAATCACTTAAAGATTTTTTAATCAGTTTGTATATCATTACGGAAACCTCTTTGCCGACAGAAGGATTTTGTTAAGTCTCTACATTTGTTGGGGGATATTTTATTTTGCCTGCCATTCATTTATTAATTTACCCTCAATTTCTCCTCCCTCGTTATAAGTTTATATTTTTATATGCATATTTATTTTAACGTGTTTTCCCACCTTTTTTGCTCTTCATTTTTGTTACTGTTCTTTTCGTTTGATTTATATTTCCAACAATTTTCTCCTGATGAGATTTTGGACGAAAGGGTTTTAGGGACTGTCAATAAATTCCTAGTCATTAAAATAGTACAATTAAACAACATTTCTCAATAAAAACATAAACATACAGATAATATCAGACAGATTTTAGTCACTCATACACACAGTAAAAAGAACCTTAAAATATTAGAGGCCATCTACATTAAATCCAAACAACCCACATTATAAAAATTACGTTATAAACTGGTCATAACACATTACATTACATTTAAATATATGATTCTGCTAACATTTCGAGCTCTCGCGCGGTGTGACGTCATAGAACCACATTACAAATTTACGAACTGCGTTTGCTATTTTTGGTAACTGTTGTCGTTGCTTAGATGAAATCGTCGCTGATTGTTGATGTTTTTATGTTAACGTCCTTGTAACCTCTCTGAAGATGGTCATGTGAGCCGAAAGCTTAGAACCAACTTAATAAAAAATTATCCAAATGTTGGAGAATTTTTGTATTAATTTCAACTGAAATTAAAGCCAAAATACGATGTTTAGAAAGGCTCATGATTAAACATAATAGACATTCATTGTCTCTTATATTTAACAGTATATGTTTAGAAAATTAACTGCTGCCTTGATACACTAAATATATATATTATTCAACTTTTACATTAGAACTTGTAAATAATTAATACAAATAGTAGATTTTGTTTCGACATTGAAAAACGATGTCGAATCAGGTAGTTCACAATGATATATATTAGTTATCCACATACAAGCCTGTTTCGCTGTATCACAGCTCATCAATGTGGCTAGACACATCCACTTGCTTCTGGCCGGGATCGAAGCTCGACCGATTTGGTGTCAGTCGGAGTCGCTACTCCCTAAGCCATCGACGCATGGAATCTGAGAATGGAAATTTTAACGTGTTGTATAGAAGCAGTTTATACACACGCTAGTCACCGAAAGAACTCAATTCATTTCTGAAGAGTCACATATATATTTATAAGTTTCCGTTGAAATATCTTCGTGTTGGGATCATGTAATACTGCGGCATCCTGTAACTTAGATTTAATGCATCTAGGCAGTAAATTATTTTCAAAACATATATTGTTAAATATAAGAGACAATGAATGTCTATTATGTTTAATCATGAGCCGTTATAAACATCATATTTTGACTTCAATTTCTGGTGAAAATAAAAAATGATCCCAACCCTAAGAAATTTCAATTGAACCTCACTAAACGACAAATAGAACCAGCATAATAAAAAAAAATATCCAAATTTTGGACGATTTTTGCCTTTAAGTGCCAAACGTAATACATGCTCAAGAATGTATTACGTATGGCACTTAACTGAATGGGTGAATATAATAGTTGGAAGTATAATTAAAGCTTCTATTAGACATTTAGTGGGGGATCAATTTTCTATTGTTATGAAGTAATAAACTGATCCCTCTAATTACTTCTAAAAATAAAATAATATAATACAATCCATTCCTTCTCCATCCAGTTATGGGTTGAATACCAGAACAGATTAGGTTTTACAGTTTTGGTTGACAAACTGTCGCAGAAAGTAATGGCAACCTATTGCGGGAAAATCTACCCAGTCAGTCATGTCTCTTTTGAGACATAATCACCGACGCGCGTATCAGGTATGGAACTTAACTGACTGACTGACAGTCAGTCGATATCTCCCTAATAGTCTTTTTCAAGAAAATGGTGACAGTTGTTAAAAGCAATGGAGATCATAAACTTGACTAATAAATGTTTTTGCGTTTGTAACACAGGACACATCGCAATAATCAACAGATTCTCCATATAAGTTAATTATATACACTGATGATGATCAGAGGGTACTTGGTCGAAACATTGTATCTATAATAACATTTATATTAATCAAGATGAGAACAACAGTGCTAATAGCAGAATCGGAAAGTAAAGTACAAGACTTCTCACAGAAAGTAATTACAGAAAATGGAAAGAAAGGACTATATAATAACTACAAATAAACTGAATCATTGATTAGCTAGTCAGTCAGTTAAGTGCCATATATGATACACGCTTGGGTGATCATGTCTTGAAAGACACATGGCTGACTGGGCAGAGCATTATCCCACAGTAGATTGCTATTACTTTCTGCTGTAGACTGGTTGCCAACCAAGCCTACGGAACCCAATCTGTCCTGTTATTTAACCCATAATTGGAATGAAGAGTCGGATTAATAGCTTTCCCAAGGTTATTTGCGCGTAAGTGAATGCAAGAAATTCAACTGGAATTCGAACTCGGCTCCCCGATTTCTCGTTTCAAGCCGATATCCACTGCACACACATCCGAATAACTGGTGATCAGTATAAAAAATTAAAACAAGAAAGCATTGAGTAACCTAAAATGCCAAATCCAAGTAAGGTAGACTAAAATTTAGCCTTTACAGAAATTTAAATACCTACGGGGTGTCCTAACATAGGACGGAAAGTCCGACACTGAGATCCAAAGGCATGTTGGTATCGCCAACGATGTCTTCCAGAAGCTGAATAGAGTATTGAGAGACAGTAAGATTTCGCTGGATATAAAGGTGAGAGTGCTGGAGTGTTATGTGATATCGGCCTTTCAATATGGCAGCGAATACTGGACAATGTCATTAAAGAAGAAGGAAAGACCTGAAGCAACCAAAATGTGGTTCTACAGAGGGATGCTGAGGATGACAGAACATGTGAGCAATGACAAGATTTTTCAGAGGACGAACACGAAAAGGAAACTGATATTTAACATCAGGAAATATCAGCTGAAGTTTCTGGAGCATGTAGCGAGGAAGGAGGGCTTGAAGAATCTGATGCTCACGGGACTGATAGATGGAAGGAGAGTACAAGGGAATGCAACTTGATGGACTTGAGCAGATGGATGGTGGAGTGGGAGGGGGGTTGAGCAGAACTGGAATTCGAACTCGGCATCCTAGTTTGTCGTTCCGATTCGATATCCACTACACCACAACGCACATCCGCAAAATCAAGCAAGTAGAGAAATTTAAATACCTGGGTGTGTCCTAACAGAGGATGGAAAGTGCCACCCTGAGACCCGTCGTCGTATTGGTATGGTCAATGATGCATTCCAGAAACTAAATAGAATATGAGATACAGGAAAATTTCGCGGGAAACAATGAAGAAAATAAGGACTGTTATGTGATAACTGTTCATCAATATCGTAACGAATGCTGGACAATCTTATCAAAAATGAAGAAAAGGTTTGAATCAACTGAAATGTGGATCTACAGAAGGATGCCGAGGATACCATGGACAGAATATGTGAGTAACGATGAGTTTTTGATGAAGATGAACAGGAAACCGATACTTAACATTAGGAAAAGACAGCTGAAGTCTCTGGGACATGTAGAAAAGAAGGCGTGCTTGGGGAATCTGATACTCACCGGACGTATAGAGTGAAGGAGAGACAAGAGAAAGCAACGCGTGACACACTTGATGGGCTTGAGCAAATGGATGGGGGAACGGGTTCGGAGCGGTATAACAGGAGAAGGGTTGTTAAGAGCTACAACGAACAGAAAGATGTAGAAGTCCATGATCGCACACGTCCTAAAGGGACAGGGCACATAAAAGAAGGAGAAGAAGAAAAAGATATGTAAAATTTAGTTTTTACTTTTCTAATCGGTGACGAACTTTTACAATGATATAATAAAAATATAATATAGATATGATATAGATATAATATAAATATAATATAGATATGATATAGATATAATATAAATATAATATAGATATGATATGGATATAATATAAATATAATATAGATATGATATAGATATAATATAAATATAATATAGATATGATATAGATATAATATAAATATAATATAGATATGATATAGATATAATATAAATATAATATAGATATGATGTGGATATAATATAAATATAATATAGATATGATGTGGATATAATATAAATATAATATAGATATGATATGGATATAATATAAATATAATATAGATATGATATAATAAAAATTTAATATAGATATGATATGGATATAATATAAATATAATATAAATATGATGTGGATATAATATAAATATAATATAGATATGATGTGGATATAATATAAATATAATATAGATATGATATAGATATAATTTAAATATAATATAGGTACGATATGGATATAATATAATATAGATATGATAGGGATATAATATAAATATAATATAGATATGATATGGATATAATATAAATGTAATATAGATATGATATGGTTATAATATAAATATAATATAGATATGATATGGATATAATATAAATATAATAGAGATATGATATGAATATAATATAAATATAATATAGATATGATATAATATAAATATAATATAGATATGATATGGATATAATATAAATATAATATAATATAGATATGATATAGATATAATATAAACATAATATAGATATGATATGGATATAATATAAATATAATATAGATATAATATGGATATAATATAAATATAATATAGATATGATATGGATATAATATAAATATAATATAGATATGGTATGGATATAATATAAATATAATATATATATATGATGTGGATATAATATAAATATAATATAGATATGATATGGATATAATATAAATATAATATATATATAATGTGGATATAATATAAATATAATATAGATATGATATGGATATAATATAAATATAATATAGATATGATATAGATATAATATAAATATAATATAGATATGATATGGATATAATATAAATATAATATAGATATGATATGGATATAATATAAATATAATATAGATATGATATGGATATAATATAAATATAATATAGATATGATATAATATAAATATAATATAGATATGATATGGATATAATATAAATATAATATAGATATGATATGGATATAATATAAATATAATATAGATATGATATGGATATAATATAAATAAAATATAGATATAATATGGATATAATATAAATATAATATAGATATGATATAGATATAATATAAATATAATATAGATATGATATGGATATAATATAAATATAATGTAAATATGATATGGATATAATATAAATATAATATAGATATGATATGGATATAATATAAATATAATATAGATATGATATGATATAAATATAATATAGATATGATATGGATATAATATAAATATAATGTAGATAGTATATGGATATAATATAAATATAATATAGATATGATATAGATATAATATAAATATAATATAGGTAAGATATGAATATAATACAATTATAATATAGATATGATATGGATATAATATAAATATAGTACTCTTAGTCCTCCTTGATTAATTATACAGCCGCATATTGAGGTCCAGCGTTCGAGATCAAATGAAAAGCATTCTGGGAACCAGTGATATCTTCGTGTTTCACATTGAAAGAAAAGATGGTGGAAATTTACAAGCAGTGGAGTTGATATTTCCCCGGGTGGGTGGAAACAACCATTCCGGTCAGTGCGTTTCCACATTTCGAAAAGAACATGAAAAAACCCAAAAAAAAACAAAACAAATACTACTAATGCTACGACTACTACTACTAATAATAATAACACGAAACAAAAAACAAAAGCAAAAAAACAAAAACGAAAACTAAGCAAAAAAAAAAAACATTTTTAATGTAAGGTGTCATAATTTTCCTTATGATGAAAAAAAAAAATGACGGAGGAGACATTTTTTTTATGCGTGTGACAAAGAATGACAATTGCATTGTAATGCGCATGATCATAAAAAGCAACCGAAGAGCTTCGCTTCCGGTTTCTTTTCACGTGACATTTTTTGAGTACTTTGTCGCAGGTAAATAGCGTATCTTACTTCTTTAAGTTCATAGAATGGAAAATGATGACAGCTGAAATCAAAGACATGACTACTTTAATCATTCCAGTAGTAGACACTAGACAATAACACACACACACACACACACACACACACACACACACACACACACACACATAGACAAACACGTACCTGTGTGTATATGAGTGTGGAAAATATATGAATAAACTATATCAGTAAATAGAGAGTGTGAATAAAGATAAATATTCAATTTCAAATATACTTCTTTTTCGGGCCAACATACATGAGCATGAAATTTTAAAATAAGATAATCAAGAAAATGGTTAGCTAAAGGCATTCTTGTGAGCAATGATGAGTTTTTGGAAAGAAGGGCATTGAAAAGAAAACTAATAGTGAGCATCAGGAAGGGACAACTGAAGTTCCTGGGACATGCAATGAGGAAGGAGGTCTTGGAGAACCTGATACTAACAGGCCAGATAGAAAGAAAAAGAGACAGAGGAAAGCAGCGGATAACATATTTGAAGGGCCTGAGCAGGTGGGTGACAGAATGGGGGCTGCGAGACGTTACAGGAGAAAGCGTGCTAAGTGCCACCAGGGATAGGGAGACGTCTAAGGCCATGATTGCCTACGTCCTGAAAGGACAAGGAACATAGAAGAAGAAGAAGAAGAAGAAGAAGAAGAAGAAGAAGAAGATAGTTTTACAGTTAAATGATAACTCCTAATCTCAGAAATTCAGACATAAACAGTAATGTCGTTGTGAGTTTCAGGACATTATAAACTTTGAAAGAAGCTTAATGTATTTTAGGATAAACAGTGATGCAATTGAATACTTAATTGATAACGAACTAATGAACGAATCTATACTTATAAATAAGGATAGTGCCTTTAACTTATTTATTCATCTGAAATTGTAACAATGTTTGGCGTTATTCTTTCCAGAGAAAATTTTGCTTCTATTTGATTTGTCTGGGTAGAAATTATTTGAAAGTCGCGAGCAGAAAGACATTTGACTGCAATCATTTCTGTCGAAAAATTAAAATTCCGAATTTGAAGAAACGGCCATGATGAAGAAAAGTCAAGCCGATGTTTCACTATTTTCATATAAAATTTTGACTCCATTGAGGAAATTTGCAACGCAGAATATTCCTGTTTAATTTTTGGGAACTTTATTGCTTGTTTCAACTGGAATTCAAATTCCAGTTGAATTCCTTGCATTCACTTACGCGCAAATACCCTTGGGAAAGGTATTAATCCGTCTCTTCCCCCCAGGTTATGGGTTAAATAATAGGACAGATTGGGTTCTATAGCCTTGGCTGGCAACCAGTCTATCGCAGAAAGCAATGGCAACCTAGTGCAGGATAATCTTCTGCCCAGTCAGTCATGTCTCTTTCGAGACATGATCGCCCAAGCGTGTATCACGTATGGCACTTAACTGACTGACTGAATATTATAATTGAAACAATGATTAAGGCTTCTACTGGTCATAAAGTGGGGGATCGGTTTTTTATTGTTATGAAGTAATAAATTGATCCCCCACTAATTACTAGTTAATAATATAATACATCTCTTTTTTTCTAGCCATGAGTCAAATAACAGGACAGATTGGGTTCTATAGCCTAGGTTGGCAACCAGTCTACCGCAGAAAGCAATGGCAACCTACTGCGGGATAATCTTCTGCCCAGTCAGTCATGTCTCTTTCGAGACATGATCGCCCAAGCGTGTATCACGCATGGCACTTATCTAACTGACTGCTTGTTTTCCTGAGCTTGTTTTGTCATAACTTCTAAAAATTATTGTTTTTGAGTCTTTGTGCAAAGGTCGGTTTTTAACGTGACAACAGATGCTGGTTAGTTTGACCCAAAGAGTTGTGAGCTCAGTACCTGGCTACAGTAGTGGCGAGCAAGTAACTTACAGTGTTAGAGGGAGATAACTCATGACTACCAAAAGGAGGCTCTACGCAAAAGGGATGGAGATGATATATCCTCAGTGATTGTAATAAAGGGTTCTGTTTGAAATTTCTTAGCAGCTGAAGAAGGCCGGTGCATGCCAACGGCCGAAACGTCGAATAAATGGCAACAAAGATGAGGACAATAGTCCAAATAATGTAAATACTGTAAATACTGCCTCATCTCAGAAATATAGACAAACAGGGTCAATATCTAATTTATTTTTAATCTGTGTCTATGAATCTATTAATTTAATGTGATTTCTGTTGTATTGTAATATAACAATCTGGGCCCACCCGAGGAAGCTGATGCAAGCGGGGGCGTTTCCGGTCGTTGAAAGGAACGGATGTTTGTTTGACCTTATTTCTGGCAGTAGCGGAAATGGCTACAAGAGGCAAACAGAACAGGTGTCTCTGAGAATTACGTGGGCGTGCGTGGGCGAGGCAAAAACCGGAAGAAAAAGTCCCGGTTTGGAGATTATAAAAAGACCTCGGCGCACGAATTCACCAGACCAGACAGACAGACGAGAGAGCCAGACCAGACCAGAGGAGCAACAGATACGACGACCCCCTCGTCAACCCCATTAGAAGCGCGCTCTCAATTCTCTGTCCCTGTGCTACACGGTTCATCGTCATTAATAAAAATATAACTTATATTTTTATATATATGCGTGTTTGTTGTTTGTCAATATACAACAGTATAAGACATGTATTCGACACTCAGCCCAGTGGTTGATATATTTTTAAATTAATAAAAGTAGACTTTTGTGTGTGTGTGTGTGTGTGTGTGTGTGTGTGCGCGTTCTGGTGCATTGGATATCGGCTCGGAATGAAAAGTCGGTGAGCCAAGTTCGAATTCGAGTCGAATTCGCTGCATTCACGCTCAAATACCCTTGCGAAATGTATTAATCCGTTTTCCAGCTTTAGTTGGCAACCAGTTTACCGCAGAAAGAAATGTCTACCTTCTACCCAGTCAGTCATGTCTCTCGAGATATATGATCGCCCAAGCGTGTATCACGTATGGCACTTAACTGACTGACTGATTGTCTTGCAACTGGCTGTTTCATATGCTCAGCGGTAGGGAATCAAGCGTATTTACTTTAATGCACAAATAATGAAACAGAGATAGAAAATCGTCTGTAGAAAGAGAGACAAAGAGAGACGAAAAGAGAGATAAAAAGGAAAGCGGGTAAAGAGAGAGTGAGATTATATGAAAGAGAGTTCGTGATCTAAAGAATGAAATAGAGGAAGAGGAGAGAGAATGAGAGAGTGAATGGGTGAATACAAAGGAGAAGGGGAAAGAAGAAAAGATTAAGCAAGAGAAGGGAGAGACATAAAAAGATGATAGATGACGAGAGAGAAAGAGAGAGAGAGAATTATAAAGTAAGAGAGAGAAAAAGGGAAAGAGAAAGTGAGAATGAGAGCGTGAAAGACAAGGAATAAGTAAAACGGAAAAGAAGAAAGAATGAAAGATTAAGAAAGAGAGAGAGGGTGGAGAATGAGAGTAAGAAAGATGGATAAGATGAGAAAGTAAAAGAAGGAAAATTGAGAAATTGAGAAGGAGAGGTTGATCCATGTTGAATGAGTAAAACAGAGAGGGAGTAAGAATAAGAGATTGAGAGTGAGAGAGGGGAAGTATGAGGCATATAAAGAGAGAATAAGAGAGAGAGGGGAAAGAAGGAGACATATAAAGAGAGAATGAGAGAGAAAGAGAGGTAGATGACATGAAAGAGAATGAGAGAGTAAGTCAGAAGGAAGAAAGGAGAGAAATTAAGAATGAGAGAGTGACAGATGTTGAGTGAGTAAAACGGGGAGGGAGTAAAAATGAGAGATTGAGAGAAAGAGAGACGGGGTGGGGAGGTAAATAAAGAGAGAATGAGAGAGAAAGAAACAGATGACATGAAAAAGAATGAGAGAGTAAGACAGAGAGAGGAAAGGAGAGAAATTAAGAATGAGAGAGTGACAGATGTTGAGTGAGTAAAACGGGGAGGGAGTAAAAATGAGAGTTTGAGAGAGAGAGAGAGAGAGATAGAGAGATAGAGAGAAAGAGAGGGAAGCAGGAGGTAAATAAAGAGAGAATGAGAGAGAAAGAAACATAGATGACATGAAAGAGAATGACTGAGTAAGACAGGGAGGAAAGGCGGGAAATTGAGAATGAGAGATGTTGAGTGATTAAAACGGAGAGGGAGTAAGAATTAGAGACTGAGAGAGAGAGAGAGAGAGAAAGAGAGAGAGAGAGAAGTAGAAGGTAAATAAAGAGAGAACAAGAGAGGAAGAGATAGGTGACATGAAAGAGAATGATAGATTAAGAGAGAGGAAGGAAAGGAGAGAAAGTGAGAATGAGAGAGAGAAAGAGAATGTTATTATAAAGAAGAGAATGCATTTCTGCTCGTTGTCCTGAAATGCAAACACCCCCCCCCCCCACTTACTCCCTACTCGATAAAAAATTTTTCAAATCTAACCATGTCATGTTGACCGAATAGCAAACATTCCTTCCTTCTTTTTTCTTTTCTCTTTTTTGATCCTGAACCTCTACTGCTCTTTCTTTCTCTTATCTTTGAAATTATCCACTCTTGGCAAGATATCGATTCCAGAAACCCACTGCTGCAGTCCGCCTTAACGACGCCCTCACCTGTTTTCCTACCCCTCACCAAAACAACAACTCTTCAAATCTGTTTATTTAATAGCTCTTAGCTTCTACTTTCATCATGATTATCGTCCCAATTGCTAATATTTTCTTTTTATTTTACTCAGAAAGAATTACTTTCTAAAAGAAAAAAAAAATGTTGATCTTCTGGTATAGGTTAAATATATTGATGAAAGGTATTAATAGCTTCGTATCTCAATAGAAATCTTTATTGGGCTTCCGTGGACACACACAATATATATATATATATATATATATATATATATATATATATTCTATTTGTAAACGAGTTATTACGCGACCTAGGTTTCTACCATGTGTGGTCTCTTCAGGCGATTTGCAATAACTGATTTTACTGTTTACCGTTTTTTTAAGAACGCTCACGTAAGGGTGTTTTTTTTTTTGAACGCTAACGTGGCAGGGAATTTTTGAACGCGCAATTTTTAAAATTACAAGAAATTATGGCGTTTTCATCCATGGTTGTATGAACCTTGGAGGTATTTTTCTAGTATGGTTACTCTTAGTCATTTCATTCAAAAGTTCGCTTTTGTTTGGGAATAGCATAATCTCTATTTTTTCCTGGCACAGTCTACATATTTTGCCACCGTTGTAAGGTTTGGCTGTTTTTACTATACTCCGCGTTATGTCTGGATCTTTTCCATTTTTTAATTTTAATTTCAACACGTGGCTACTAAATTTTGTACAATTTTTTAAGTTTTAAGTTTAAGTTTTAAGTTTTCTGTTTATTTTATTTTTATTGTATCTCCATTCTTTCTCTCCATTTTTTCTGTTTTCTCTCTTTTTTTCTCTTCTTTCCATTAATCAATCATCTACTTTTTCTTTATCCTTGCTTTTTTCTATTATTTGAGGTTCTTTTTAAATGAGCGAGACATTTCTTGTAAATAATCGTTACAAATGTCTTTTCTAAATATGGACATGTGAGCGTCTACGTTAAAAAAAAAAAAGAAAAAATTTAGGGAAATTTTGAGGACCAACTGTTGTACCATTTCGGTCTGATGAGCCGCAATGAGCGGTGAAATATATATTACCCATTGTAATAATCCAAAATCTTTTCTAAATTATATTACTCTGTTAAATGAAATAAATGAATTTAACATTAAGTTCTTTTGAGTTCGTCTCTATCGGAATATATATATATATATATATATATATATATATATATATATATATATATATATATAAGGAATATTAAAGATCATTATCACTTTCATTAACAGCTTCCTCGACACCATTCCCACCGTTGATTTTTAATGAAACAGTGAAATAATGTAAAGTGCAACCATGGCTTCCTGTGATCATTTTATTACTTCATAACAATAGAAAATCGAGCCCCACTTTATGACCAGTAAAAGCTTTAATCATGATTCCACCCACGTCTATTGTACAGGTGTAGTGGCCCATCCCTTGTTCTCTGTTTAGGATGTGGTTTCCGGCTTTCTCTTTTCCAAATCTTTTCACTCTTGCGTAGCCCTCGGTACATCAGTGGCGTTAGCGACTTGCTCGGGGTGATATGATTAAAAAAAACAAACTCTTATATTCAGTCAGTCAGTTAAGTGCCATACATGATACACGCTTTGGGCGATTATGTCTCGAAAGAGACATGACTGACTATGTAGAAGATCATCCCGCAGTATGTTGCCATTACTTTCTGCGGTAGACTACTTGCTAGCCAAGGCTATTGAACCCAATCTGTCCTGTTATTTAACCCATAGCTGGAGGAAAGAGACGGATTAATACCTTTCCCAAGGGTATTTGCGCGTGAATGCTAGGAACTCAACTGGAATTCATACTCTTCTCCCCGATTTCTCGTTCCGAGCCGATATCCACTGCACCACGACGCATACTTGTATCAGAAAATCATTATTATTCATAAAAAATTCTTAAAATCTAAAAAAAATACTTTCTGTCATTAAATAAACTGAAAAAATTGTGAATCTGTTAAAAAGAATTTAATCAATCACTCAATTAAACCAAGCGGGTGACGCTGTTTGAAAATCATAGCATTCGTAGACTCCAGCCATGCAAGGATAATTGTTTGGCAGTCATCAATGACACCATAAATTGATGTGATTTGTTCGTTTAACGGTATGTCGAATTTTTACGTGTCGTTTAATGCCGACATTTTAATTTTTTGGGAGATTTGAAGTAAAAAAAGAGATATGTTATTCTGCTTTCACAATTGAATATATGGTAGATGATACTCAGCTTTTGTGTATTGTTATGGGGTAACACACCTATTCCTCAGATAATGGACTCTCCCTCCTATATTAATAAGAGTTAACAGGAAGTTAACGGGAGAAGTTATTGAGAAGAATTTTCTTCTATAACCCGATTTTTTCGATTATCGATTTTTGATATTTATCGGGAGTACCTCGACACAAAACCTAGCTAAGAACACTCGCAGACGCTTACAGTACAACTGTGTAAATTTTCAAAAAAATCGGTTCAGTCATTTCGGAGTCTATAGGTAACACACACACACACACACACACACACACACACACACACACACACACACACACAGAGACAAAGTTCCATTTATAAATAAGTTTAGATTTTAGAAATTTCGTGCTGCCTCTAGGGGTGACAGTTAAAAAAAATAAACTGAATTAGAAACACTTCTTCATTAATTTCCTTTTTACAAAGTTTCTTCAGATTATGTCACAGAAAATCAATTATTTTACAAAAAGTCATAACCCTAATGCAAGGTGTCCATAAAGTTCGTGTGCGCTTTAAAAAATTCATAACTTTATATGTATTTGCGATAGAAATAATTTGTAAAAAGGATTAGAAAGAAGTGAATCTATAGTTTTTAATACTTTATAGAAATTTTATTTAAATTTCTACATGCCCTACATCATTAGCAATACAAAGGATAATACAATTTTGCAGTTCACGGAAAATATTTGCCAGCTGATTTACAGTAATGCCTGAAATCACTTTAGTATCAATAACTATACTTAAAACTAAATAAATTGAACTTTATAACATATTTTACACATTATTTCTATCACAAACACAAAGTTATATATTTTTTTTATATATTTTTTAAAGTGCACACGGAGTTTATGGACACCCTGTATATATATATATTCAAAATAATAACTAAACAGACTCTGTAAGTATCTAAATCCTAACTTTATACAAAGATAAACTTTAAGAAAAACGAATAACCGACAGAATCTAATTCCGTTAACATCCGTAGCACTAAGGCGTTGGATAAGAGGGGAAAAAAAAAGAAATCCGCGGAATAAAGACAAGACATACGATACTCCGCAGTAAAGAAAAAACCCCAAACGGAACCAACCACAAAAAAAGAAGAAAAAGTGCTCGATACAAATACAAACAAATGCAAAAGTACAAATGAAAAGCAAAAGTAGAGCAAAGACACATAAAGAATCACAAGATAGCCAAAACCTACCGCGGTTTCACACAACGGCTCGTCAGGCCCTGACGAGCCGTTGTGTGAAACCGCGGTAGGTTTTGGCTATCTTGTGATTCTTTATGTATATATATATATATATATATATATATATATATATATATATATTGTCACTAAGTTGTTGAACTTGTAGGTTTTTTAACCTTTTGTTCATGCATTTACTTTTATAAAGAGTGCTCGATACAAATGTAGAGCGTTATACTGTCATGGTTGTTGCAATGTTTTTATAAATTCATAGTATCACTACACAAAAATTTTCGCGTTTCGAAGCCAGCCCATTATGTGGTTGGCTTCATCTTCAGGTGATTTTTTTGAAATGAGAATTATCTAGTTGAAAAGCCCGTTTATTTGTGTTGGATTTGTTTTTTCTGAAGTAACTAATTTATTTAGTTGAAATAGGCGCCGTTTTTTGAATGACCGTTCCCCAACGTACCTCGAAATTCTTGATCACATCTTTAAAATGTTTCTCATTATTTGATGTGATAACAGTTCAAATGCTTTGGTAACGTCTTCCATATTGGAAAGTGTTTTATTGTGTATGAAAATCTCGAAATGTTTAAATAAGTGATAACCTGTAGGAGAGATATTATGTGAATATAGAAGATACGGTAAAATTTCAGCATTTAGTTTATGAAGCTTTTGAGCAGTTGATTGAAAAACGTGCGGTTGTGTGCTGTAGTACAGAAAAATGAGACCATCTTTATTCACTAACCCAGGATGTGTGTTTTTCAAATTTTTGTACATAGACTCAATTTCTCCCCAATACAAGGTTATTATTTTCACTTGAGGCAAGAATAAATAATGAACAACCCCTTTGAAAGACCACCATACAGTAATTATCAAACTTTTAGGGTGCAGTGGAGATTTTAGCTATTGTTTTGGTGATTCCTTTGCAACTAACCACTGGTCTACTTTCTTACTGTTGTCAAAAAGTATCCATTTTTTTTATTGCATGTAATGATTTGATGCAAAAATGGTTCTTTTTTCGAGTTTGTACTTGTACATTGGATGTGCATTGTGGTGCAATGGATATCGACTCGGGACAACAAATCGGGGAGCCGAGTTCGAATTCCAGTTGAATTTTTTGCATTCACTTACGCACAAATACCCTTGGAAAAGGTATTAATCCGTCTCTTCACTAGAGTTATGGACAGATTGGGTTCTATACCCTTGGCTGGCAACCAGTCTACCGCAGAAAGCAATGGCAACCTACTCTTTCGGGACATGATCGCCCAAAGCGTGTATTACGTATGGCACTCAACTGACTTGTACATTAAGATTACTCAACATTGTTTCTTTGTAGTCATTTTCATTGGGCTTATGAGTAACTGTATATTGAAAGAATAATTAGTTGGAAATAAACAGTAAAAAATAAGCCAAGACATTTTTATAAACCAAAGAGATTTTTTCGTTAGACAAAAACCAACCAACCAATGCGTCATTTCATGTGTGACAACCTACACGCTATAAAATGCGTCATTCTCTGCCGTGCGCCGATAGCCTGGTGGGTAATTCTCTGACTACTGACAGCTCAGTCGCGTTTCATTCCGGCTTGAGACAGACAGTTAATCTAGCTGCACTTGAGCGCTGTGATACAGCAAAACAGGCTTGTCTGCGGATTCTTTATATATATATATCTAAGAAAAATGTGTGAAATTCTTTGTAAAATAAAGACGGAAGCTGATGATGGTTCGCCTAAAATAGGCCCATACTTTCGATTCACCATGAAATAACGTGTCTGCCTTAATTTGTCTTATATTTGGTCTATATGTATTTATATGCATATATGTTTAGAGCTCTCTTAGAGAGTTATCCTACCACTGTATGTACAGGATACTCTTTTGGATTCTTCTATACCCACACTGCATGCTGATATATATATATATATATATATATATATATATATATATATATACTACCAGCCGTAATTATTAGGCCACCCCAGTTTTTTTTAAAATTATGCATCTCATACTATTTTTAGTATTTATTGCCAAATAAAATAGAATAGTTCTTTTGTTATTATTATTTTGCAAAATTTTACAAGGCAAAAAGCAAAGATGAACTCGTTCGATTAACCCTAAATTTTCTTCATTCTTTCATTGCTGAAATTGCAATATAAGTAATTATTAAATATTTATAAATTCATTTGATGCACATGTTATTGTGCAGTATTTACAAAAGAACCATTCTATTTTCATTTACAATTATTCACTTGGCAATAAATACTAAAAAATAGTATCAAATACATCATTTTTCTAAAACACAGGGATGGCCTAATATATATATATATATATATATATATATATATATATATATATATATACACACACACACACACACACACACACACACACACACACACATATATATATCACATAGGAAAATTCAAATTTTCCAAAATA
The DNA here is from genome assembly GCA_037127315.1 of Ascarosepion bandense. Classification (NCBI taxonomy): domain Eukaryota; kingdom Metazoa; phylum Mollusca; class Cephalopoda; order Sepiida; family Sepiidae; genus Ascarosepion; species Ascarosepion bandense. Next base: position 602,486 of record JBBBDQ010001830.1, read on the forward strand.
GTACGGCCATTTCAGTGAGTGAATTTAACACTTGTTTTCTCAGCGATGTTTTGGTAAATAAATAAATTTAATTACCTTGATCCATCTGGCTGGAATAGATTTAATTTTTAATAATTAATATTAATAGGATCTGATTTGGAATTTTACCTTAAAGCCGCTTCTTTTCATATATATATATATATATATATATATATATATATATTATTTGATACTTTTTCTCATACGTGACAATAATAGGAATCAGTTCTTATTATCCAATTATCCGATAATACTTTGCATTTATGAGAAAACACAAAAACCACAACACACAACGGGCACTTAAAAATCAAATTCGTGTGTCATTTATTACATATAAAAGAGTTCAACAATCAAGACAGTTTTATCATATTTATGAACATTCAGGGTCTATAAGACTTTTGGATCAGAGCGGATAATCAGTTTTAACCCTACATCAGAATTTCGGCCATTTTGATTCTTAATATCGATTGATTTCGGCCAGCCAGTAATCTGAAATCGGCCAACCATTAGATAAAATTATTTCTGCCTTTGTTTATAAGTTTATACCGTAGAGCAAGGGTGGGCAAACCTCTGCCCATGGGCCATATACATTTTCCTATCGTATTTCCTGTAGATATCTTGAGATAAATTGTCCAATGTCAGAGGCACTTTCCACTATCCTTTGCCCTTATAAAAGGCTTTTGTTTTATGTGATATGTCAATTTTAGATATCGTGTTTATTGTATGTATTTAGACATTAGTTGTCCCATACTTTAGGTAGTATCGACTATCATTTGCTCTTATGAGAGACTTGCTCGTTGTGCTATTTCAGTTTTAGATATCTTGTTTTCGGTAAATATTTCCATATAACAGTCCGACGACTGAGGTACGTTTATCTATCGTTTGCTCTTACAACGGACTTTTAGCTTTTTGTGTTCTGTCAGTTTTAGATAACATATTTCAGTATCTTAATGCGTCTTTTCCTCTCTCTCTCTCTCTCTCTCTCTCTCTTTTCTTTTATTGTAACAGATTTAGAATGGTTTTTCTTAAATTTAGTATAATATTTTTCATATTTATTTATTTTTTAAGCCAATTCACCCCAAACACGCTCCACTTCACACTCCACCCACGTCTATTGAACAGGTGAAGAGGGTCATCCCTTGCTCCCTGTTTAGGATGTGGTTTCCGGCTTTCACTTTTCCAATCGTTTCACTCTTTTCTTCTTTTCTTTTTCAATTGGAGTAAATAGACTAAACTATTCCCTGGTTCACACTCCACCCACGTCTATTGAACAGGTGAAGAGGCTCATCCCTTGTTCCCTGTTTAGGATGTGGTTTCCGGCTTTCTCTTTTCCAATCTTTTCACTCTTACGTAGCCCCCTGCGCATCAGTGGCGTTACCGCCTTGCTCGGGTGATATGATTAAAAAAAACAAGAAACAATGTAATGCGTCTTTTCTTGTCTCTCTCTTTTTTCTTTTATTATAATAGATTTAGAATGGTTTTCCTAAATTTAGTATAATATTTAATATTTATTTATTTTTTAAACCAATTCACCCCAAACAATGGACTAATGCCACTAAGACGCCAGAAAGTGAAATAGAACCTAAAACCTTTAAAAGAACCGGAAATTTAATCCTCAAATTGAAAAAATGTACTTCTAATCCTGTTTAAAATACCATGGAGGAGTCTGAACCGGATTATAGACTCCCTATGATAAAAGGATTAGTTTTATATATGTTACATTTAGTTATTCAGAATTCATCAATCAGGTTTTGTTAATGTTGTGGGTTCCAATTGAGAAACCACACAAAATAATATTAACAAAAGCAGAGATGGAGATAGAAAATTTAAGTTATATTGAACAAAAATGCACAAACTGGAACACGGGTTAGTCAATTCAGGAATACTGTTAGTAGGAATCAATATATGCAGTCTTGTGGTGAAGAAGTATGTCCGAGTAATGAGTCTATATCCAAAACAACTTCAACTTAATATGCACCAACTTACTGACCAACTAAGCGGCTGTACAACTACTTAACAGCTGGTCTCTGTATAGACAGAATTTGTTTAACGGCATATCAACACCTGTGGGTTATTTAATGCCAAAAAAGTGGGATTTAAGGGATTTTTTTAATGTTTGGTTATAGTGACAAGGTTGATTTAGTCAGATGTTAATGCAAAGTTTTTGTTTTTATTCTTTTTTTATTCTAGTTTTCTATTCAAAAATGTTTTGCCGAGAATAATTTTTCCCTTCAAAAATGTATTATGTCAATATTTTTTTATTTAAAAAAAGAAAATACAAAATTAGAAGACATTTTCAGTTTCTAATATAAAAAAATATTTAATCAAAATCTGACTAAATCAACCTTCTTACTATAACTGAACTTTAAAAAATACCTTAAAACCTCACTTTTTGGCATTAAATAACACACAGAGGTTGATATACCGTTAAACAAAACTCATACTCAAAACTGTTAATATAAAAGAGTTGGCGTCAAAACTGGAGTCAAAACACTATGAAAATTTAAACATACACTTTTATAGAAGTATATAGATAAAAAGAGATTTTGATAGAAAAGTATATATTTTTGAAGGAAAAATTATTACCATAACACATTTTTGAAGGAAAAAAAATATTCTTAGCAAAACATTTTTTAATTCAAAATTAGAAGACACTTTCAGTTTTCTAAAATAAAAAAAAATAAAAACAAAAAGATTTCATTAAAATCTGACTAAATAAACCTTCTCACTATAACCGAACATTAAAGGAAATAACTTAAAACGCCACTTTTTGGCATTAAATAACCCACAGAGGTGTTGATATGCCGTTAAGCAAAACTCAAACTTTTCTTTTCTTTTCTAAGGCAGGGATTAATAGCATTACAGACTTGGTTCTATAGTTTAATCTACCAGAAACAATTCGATATTATCCGTGGAAAAATCTTCAGACCATTTTATGAAGCCAAAAGATTTCCATGAAAGTTCCTCTAGAGAAGAAGCCGGCTCAACCCAACCAGGCGAATACCGCTACAAGGAAGTAGGTGCACCGCAAATTTATACAAAACCAAAACATTAAATTAAGACTTGACTCATTTTCGTAAATCGTCTCTTCAGAAATAGACTTTCATATGGATGTTATATCTATTCTCTAATATGGTAGTGGATGTTCGTTGTGGTGCACTGGATATCAGTTCGGAACGAGAAATCGGAGAGCCGAGTTCGAATTCCAGTTGAATTTCTTGCATTCACTTACGCGCAAATACCCTTGGGAAAGGTATTTACCCGTCTCTTACCTCCAGTTATGGGTGAAATAGCAGGATAGATTGGATTCTATTGCCTTGGCTGGCAACCAGTCTACCGAAGAAAGTAATGGCAATTACTGGTCATAAAGTGGGGGATCGGTTTTCTTTTGTTATTAAGTAATAAAATGATCCCCCACTAATTACTACGTAATAATATAATACATCTCTTTCCCCTCTAGCTATGAGTCGAATAATAGGACAGGTTGGGTTCTATAGCCTTGGCTGACAAACAGTCTACCGCAGAAAGTAATGGCAACCTAATGCGGGATAATCTCCTGCCCAGTCAGTCTTGTCTCTTTCGAGACATAATCGCTCAAAGCGTGTATCACGTATGGCACTTAACTGAATGACTAAATATAATAGTTGGAATCTTGATTAAAGCTTTTAGTGGTCATAAAGTGGGGGATCGGTTTTCTTTCGTTATGAAGTAATAAAATGATCCCCCACTAATTACTACAGAATATGGCAGTAAATGCTGGATAAATTTCATCATAGGTAAGAAGACTCAGTGTTCTTCAGACTGATGTTAAGATATTTGAAAGTGTAGTGAAATAATGAAATATATCTTCCAAAAACTAAGCATGAAAATATCATTAAAAAGAAGACAGCTATGTAATGTAAAATAAAACAGGTAAAGAAATCTAAATACCTGGGAAGGGTTCTCACAGAGGATGGAAAGTGTGACACTGAGATCCAATGACGCATTTCAAAAGCCAACCAGAGTACCGAGAGACGGGAAGATCTCATTAGAAACAAAGAAAAACCGCCGGATTGCTGTGTGATATCTGTCCTTCTGTATGGAAGTGAACGCTGGACGATCTCATCAAAGATAAAGGAGAGGATACCATGGACGGAGCACGTGTGCAACGATGAAGTGTTGGAAAGGATGCAAACGAGAAGAAAACATAATTTTTTTTTTTAATCATTTCACCCCGAGCAAGGCGGAAACGCCACTGATATGCAGGGGGCTACATAAATGTAAAAAGATTAATTAAAAAAGAGTGAGTAGTACAAACTAGTTAGAAAGGAACAATAGAAAGCTGAGAAAGCAGATGCGATGACAGATACATAGGTGAAGAGAAAGGGAAGGTTATACAGGGGAGGGGAGAGAGCTAGAGGCCAGTGGTTAATAGATGAGTATTGTCTTTGCATTTAAATTTCTGGAGGTTGTAGCCGCCAGGAAAGCAAGAATACGGGAGCGAGTTCCACAGGCAGGAAGTGCGAGAGAAGAAGCTGCAGGAGTAGAATTGTCGTCTGCATTTGGCTAACCTGACTGTGAATGGGTGGGACCCAGATGCCAGTCTGGTTGCACGAGTAAACACCTGTTGAGGAGGCATCAATGACTTAAGTTCGTCTGAGCAGAAGCCATGAAAGTATTTATAGAACAGACAAAGGGAGGCCACATTTTGACGATGGGGAAGTGGTTGTAGTCGAGCCGCCAGATCAGTACCTATCACATTACAGACTCTCCTTTGGAGCCTGTCAAGAACACTGAAAACATCAGGAAGAGACAAATGAGGTTCCTGGGACACGTAACGAGGAAGGGAGGCCTGGTGAACTTGGTAATCACAGGTTTGATAAATGGAAGAAGAGACAGGGGAAAGCAACGTGAGACGTAGTTGTTAGGTCTGAGCAATTGGGGATTAGAAGAGATACCAAGAGATAAATTATTGAGAGAGCCAAGTGGACGTCAATGATCGCCTACGACCTGAAGGGACACGGCACACGAAGAAGAAGAAGAAGAAGGAAAATAAGAAGAAGATGTTAATCTTTTAGATTATAGATTATGCAGTCATGCATGGTCATCAGCAAAAAGAGCAGACCAATATGCCAACTGCAAGTTGGAGAATCTAAAATAAAGCAAGTAAAAAAATTCAAATACCTGGAAAATGGACAGAGGATGGAAAGTGCGACATAGAGATCCAAAGACGCGTTGGCATGGCCAAAGACGCATTTCAGAAGCTAACCAGAGTACTGAGAGACAGGAACATCTCATTAGAAACAAAGAAAAAGTCCTAGACTTCTACGTGATATCTGTCCTTTATATGACATCGAATGTTAGACGATCGCTTCAAAGATGAAGGAGAGGTTCGAAGCAAAGGAAATATGATTCTACAGAAGGATGATGAGAATATCACGGGTGCGAGCAACATGTTATTGAATAGCGTCGTCAGATCGAGACTTTCATATCGATGTCGTACATTTCTACAGTTTCTTTCAGAAATAACTAAACCGTCAGTTGCATACAATCGTTTTCTCAATCAATTATATAAAATGGCTCCGAGTGAATGAAGCATTTAGTTATTTGTAAAAGCCATCCTGACGCTACAGAATCATAAACAAGGAACAACAGGAAGTAACCGAACCAACATCACATGAAGATTTTCAACCTCTGCACTCACCCCACTCACTCACCCTTCCTTTCACACCCAATGGTGTGTAGGACAGTAACTTTTGTTACTGTTTCCGTAACAAACTGTTTTTTTATGGGGCAGGGTTGTTAGCCCGGCGCCTAACTCCCGAACGTGGAGGACCGGTGGACCATTCTTGGTCCTTACGTTTACAGCCCCTGGTATTCCCAAATGGTCACCCACCTAAGTACTGACCAGGCTCGATGTTGCTTAACTTCGATGATCGGACGAGAACCGGTGTATTCAACATGATATAGCCGTAGACAACCTCTGCAATAGCGAGAGGAAATAAGAATATTATAAGGATGTTGATCTTACATAAGACTTCAAACAAAAAGTTAAGGAGGAAATACCCCATCAGTAGTGTTAAGAGTGACAAAATTTACTAGACTTGAGAAACATTTTATCTGAAAAAAACCCCCAAAAAAACCCAAAAAACAAAATAATAATAAAAAGATTTTCTAAATTTCAACCAACAATATTATTGCCTAATGCCAATTGTTTCCTTGTAGGAAAACGGCTAATATTACTATTAACCATTGTCCATTACATCACATATGCAGACATTATTATAATATATGAACTATACACGATGGGGTCTAATGTTATGTAAAATCAGGTCAATACATAAAGAGATCTGTACAGGCCAAGAAATCAATATAAAAAAAGTCATAACAATAACTTTGATGTTGATAAAGATTCAGAAAACTATAATTGTTATGTTTTTTGTATCTAAAAGCGTTGCTTTCTTTTCTGTATTTACTTAACGCGTCCTTGAGTCGAAAGGTAGACGCATGCGCGCCATTGACAACTTATTGTCAATTGCAAAAGTAGTTTGCGTGATGCTCAAATTTGTCACCGCTGATGTATTAATTCTACGAAACTATCTTATTCAGCATATACATTTTGTAAGTAACCCTGGTGAAGCACATAATATGCAATCAAGGAAAGAATATTTCTGATTGACAACGATCGACTCCATTACTTTCCCTTTTAACCGATGAAAGCAATTCGAGACCTGGTTCCAGTAAAAAGTATCCATTATCTCAATTTTATTTAAAGTATCTAATTTTCAAAAGGATTCATTTTTTTTAAAAACATTTGACTCCAAGCAGAGCAATAAACTCACGCAAGGGGTTAATGGATGTTTTAGAATATGAGAAAAACTACTATTAAGAAAAGAGGACAATAAAAGAACAAGAATCAAGAAAACAAAAGATAACAATTGTCACTGCATTTAAATTTTCGAAGTTCAAAATTGTTTGGAAGCAAGAAGCCGAAAGAAAGTTCCACAAGCGGGAAGGGCCAGAGAAGGAATTGTTGTCTTAGAACTTACGGTTACGTTTAAGCCATTGTAAAATGATGAGACATTTACGCCAATCTAGTCAGTCAGTTAAGTATCATACGTGATACACGATTGGGCGATCATGTCTCAAAAGAGATACGAGTGACTGGGCAGAAGATTTTAACACAGTAGGTTGCAACTACTTTCTGCAGTAGACTGGTTGCCGGTCAAGGCTATAGAACCTAGTCGGTCCTGTTATTTAGCCCATAACTGAAGGGAAGAGACGGATTAATACATTTCTTAAGAGTATTTGCGCGTAAGTGAATGCAAGGAATTCATCTGGAATTCGAACTCGACTTCCCGATTATTTCTCGTTCCGAGCCGATATCCACTGCACCACATCCGCTAATCTAGTTCTGTGCTTAAATTCCGAGAGTTTGGCTTCTTCTTCTTTTTCTTTTTCTTTTTCTTCTTCTTCTTCTTCATATGCCGTGTCTCTTCAGGATGTAGGCGATCATGGACTTCCCCCTATCTCTTGTCCCTCTCAATATTTTTTCTCTTAGTATCTCTCCAAAATCTCGCTTTGCCATTCATCTGCTCAAACTTATCAAGTATGTCTCGCACTTTTTCCTCCTGTCACTCTTCCCTTTTATTCTCTCGATGAGTATTAAATTCTCCAGGCCCTTCTTCCTTATTACGTGTCCTGGGAACCTCATCTGTCACTTCCTGATGTTAATTATGAGTTTTCTTCTCGTTTGTATTCCGTCGAACCCCTCATCATTGCACACGTGTTCTGTCCATGGTATCTTCAGAATCCTTCTATAAAATCATATTTCTGCTTTTCAAACCTCTCCTTCAACCTTGAAGAGATTGTCCAACATTCACCTCCAGAGAGAAGGAGAGATATCATCTAGAAATCCAGCGCTCTTCCTACCATAAAAGAAAGTTAATCTGAACAATTCCTCTGAAAGTATTCATGGATAAGACAGTGGTAATCTACATTATGGAATTGGACTGAATCGATGATGCCAGGTTGGGACCAATATCATTGCAGATTTTTCTTTGTGTTTCATCAAGAATTTCTAAATATATATCAGATGAATTAGACCAGATGTGGTATCACCATTCAAAGCAAGAACAAATGGTAGACTTATAAGTATGTAAAATGGATTCTGTCGAGAAAAATTGTCTAGCACGACAGAGTAAACCAAATTTCCTAGCTGTAGACCTAGCAATTGATTCAATATAATCTTTCCACCTTATGAAAACGGAAAACGTAAGCCCGTGAAGGCGGAATGAGTCACTGTCCTGAATATAGATTCAGGCGAGAAAAATTGACTAGCACGACAGAGTAAACCAACTTTCCTAGCTGTAGACCTAGCAATTGATTCAATATAATCTTTCCACCTTATGAAAACGGAAAACGTAAGCCCGTGAAGGCGGAATGAGTCACTGTCCTGAATATAGATTCAGGCGAGAAAAATTGACTAGCACGACAGAGTAAACCAACTTTCCTAGCTGTAGACCTAGCAATTGATTCAATATAATCTTTCCACCTTATGAAAACGGAAAACGTAAGCCCGTGAAGGCGGAATGAGTCACTGTCCTGAATATAGATTCAGGCGAGAAAAATTGACTAGCACGACAGAGTAAACCAACTTTCCTAGCTGTAGATCTAGCAATTGATTCAATATAATCTTTCCACCTTATGAAAACGGAAAACGTAAGCCCCGTGAAGGCGGAATGAGTCACTGTCCTGAATATGATTGAGCGAGAAAAATTGACTAGCACGACAGAGTAAACCAAATTTCTAGCTGTAGACTGTGGTGTTCAATATAATCTTTCCACCTTATGAAAACGGAAAACGTAGCCCGTGAAAGCGGAATGAGTCACTGTCCTGAATATGCAGATTCGAGCCGAGAAAAATCCGACTAGCACGACAGAGTAAACCAAATTTCTAGCTGTAGACCTAGCAATTGATTCAATATAATCTTTCACACCTTATGAAAACGGAAAACGTAAGCCCGTGAAGGCGGAATGAGTCACTGTCCTGAATATAGATTCGAGAAGGCGAGAAAAATCGACTAGCACGACAGAGTAAACCAACTTTCCTAGCTGTAGACCTAGCAAATGATTCAATATAATCTTTCCACCTTATGAAAACGGAAAACGTAAGCCCGTGAAGGCGGAATGAGTCACTGTCCTGAATATAGATTCGAGGCGAGAAAAAATGACTAGCACGACACAGTGAACCAACTTTGCTAGCTGTAGACCTAGCAATTGATTCAATATAATCTTTCCGCCTTATGAAAACGGAAAACCAAGCCCGTGAAGGCGGAATGAGTGCTGTCCTGAATAGATTCAGGCGAGAAAAATTGACTAGCCTGACAAGAGGTAAACCAACTTTCCTAGCTACATGAACTAGCAATTGATTCAATATAATCTTTCCACCTTATGAAAACGGAAAACGTAAACCCGTGAAGGCCGGAATGAGTCACTGTCCTGAATATAGATTCGAGCGAGAAAATTGACTAGCACGACACAGTGAACCAACTTTGCTAGCTGTAGACCTAGCAATTGATTCAATATAATCTTTCCACCTTATGAAAACGGGAAAACGTAAGCCAGCCGAAGGCGAGATGATCACCGTCCTGAATATAGATTCAGGCGAGAAAAAAATGACTAGCACGACACAGTGAACCAACTTTGCTAGCTGTATACCTAGCAATTGATTCAATATAATCTTTCCACCTTATGAAAACGGAAAACGTAACCCCGTGAAGGCGGAATGAGTCACTGTCCTGAATATGATTCAGGCGAGAAAGTATTCGCACGACAGAATGAAGCCAACTTTCCTAGCTGTAGACCATAGCAATTGATTCAGTAATCTGTCCACCTTGTAGAAACGGAAAACGTAAGCCCGTGAAGGCGAGATAGGTGCTGTCCTGAATGATTCAGGCGAGAAAAATCCGTGACTAGCAAGAATGGCTTAAACTTTCCTAGCTGGAACTAGCAATTGATTCAATATAATCTTTCCACCTTATAAACGGAAAACGTAAGCCTGACGGAAGGCGGAATGAGGTCACTGTCCTGAATAACAGGATTCAGGCGAGAAAAATTGACTAGCACGACAGAGTAAACCAACTTTCCCTGGCTGTAGACTAGCAATGGATTCAATATAATCAACACCTTATGAAAACGGGAAAACGTGACCCGTGAGAAGGCGGAATGAGTCACTGTCCTGAATATATAGATTCAGGCGAGAAAAAATGACAACGCGACTTGCATTGAACCAACTTTTGCTAGCAAGACCTGGCAAGGGTGGTTCAATATAATCTTTCCACCTTATGAAAACGGAAAACCAAAGCCCGTGAAGGCGGAATGAGTCACTATGCCTGAATATAGATTCAGGCGAGAAAAATTGACTAGCACGGCAGAGTAAACCAACCCCTGGCTGGCAAACTGTAATTGATTCAATATAAATACTCCACCTTATGAAAACGGAAAACGTAAGCCCGTGAAGGCGAATGGAGTCGCTGTCCTGAATATAGATTCAGGCGAGAAAAATTGACTAGCACGACACAGTGAACCAACTTTGCTAGCTGTAGACCTAGCAATTGATTCAATATAATCTTTCCACCTTTATGAAAACGGAAAACGTAAGCCCGTGAAGGCGGAATGAAGTCACTGTCCTGAATATAGATTCAGGCGAGAAAAAATGACTAGCACGACACAGTGAACCAACTTTGCTAGCTGTATGCCCTGGCAATTGGATTCAATGCAAATCTTTCTATGAAAACGGAAAACGTAAGCCGTGAAGCGGACAATTCACTGTCCTCGATATGGTTCAAGGCGAGAAAAATTGACTAGCACGACAGAGTAAACCAACTTTTTCCTAGCTGTAGACCTAACGTTGATTCAATATAATCTGTCCACCTTATGAAAACGGAAAACGTAAGCCCGTGAGGCGGTGATCACTGTCCTGAATATAGATTCAGGCGAAGAAAAATTGACAGCGACAGAGTAAACCAACTTTCCTAGCTGTAGACTAGCAATTGATTCAATATAATCTTTCCACCTTATGGCTTATCGCGTAAGCCCGTGAGGCGGAATGAGTCACTTAAATATGAATATGGAATTCAGGCGAGAAAAATTCCGACTTCAGCATGACAGAGTAAACCAACTTTCCTGTGCTAGACCACAGCAATTGATTCAATACCAATCTTTCCACCTTATGAAAACGGAAAACGTAAGCCACGTGAAGGCGGAATGAGTCACTGTCCTGAATATAGATTCGGAGGAAAAATTGACTAGCACGACAGAGTAAACCAACTTTCCCTGGCTATGAACTGTAAAATGATTCAATATAATCAACCGCCTTATGAAACGGAAAACGTAAGCCCGTGAAGGCGGAATGAGTCACTGTCCTGAATATGATTCAGGCGAGAAAAAAATGACTAGCACGACACAGTGAACCAACTTTGCTAGCTGTAGACCTAGCAATTGATTCAATATAATCTTTCCACCTTATGAAAACGGAAAACCAAGCCCGTGAAGGCGGAATGAGTCACTGTCCTGAATATAGGATTCAGGCGAAAAAATTGACTAGCACGACAGAGTAAACCAACTTTCCTAGCTGTAGACCTAGCAATTGATTCAATATAATCTTTCCACCTTATGAAAACGGAAAACGTAAGCCCGTGAAGGCGGAATGAATCACTGTCCTGGAATATAGATCTGTAATAGAAAAATTGACTAGCATTTATTGTGTGAACTGTAATCTCAATAGCTGTAGACCTAGCAATTGATTCAATATAATCTTTCCACCTTGCAGCACCGGAAAACGTGGCTTCGTGAAGGCGGAATGAGGCCACTGTCCTGAATATAGATTCAGGCGAGAAAAAATGACTACACGACACAGTGAATCCACCTACAGTTGCATACCATAATTGATTCAATATAATTTTCCACCTTATGAAAACGGAAAAAGGCAAGCCCTAATACAATAAGTGGGAATGAGTCAATGTTCCGAATATAGATTCAGGTGAGAAAAATTCGACTAGCACGACAGAGTAAACCAATCCCTTCTAGCTGTAGACCTAGCAATTGATTCATTACAATCTGTCCAATTTGCGAAAAACGGAAAACGTGTTCGTGAAGGCGGGAATATCACTGTCCTGAATATAGATCTAGGCGAGAAAAATTGACTAGCACGACAGACAAACCAACTTTCCCACTGTAGACTCAGCAATTGATTCAATACAATCTTTCCACCTGAAAACGGAAACCAAAGCCCAATATGGAATGAGTCACTGTCCTGAATATAGATTCAGGCGGAGAAAAATTGACTAGCACGACAGAGTAAACCAACTTTTCTGCTGTAGACCTTCCATAATTGATCCAACATAATTTTTCCACCTTGAAAACGGAAACGTAAGCCCGTGAAGGCGGAATGAGGTCACCGTCCTGAATATAGATTCAGGCGAGAAAATTGACTAGCACGACACAGTGAACCAACTTTGCCAGTTGCAGACCTAGCAATTGATTCAATATAATCTTTCCACCTTATGAAAACGGAAAACGTAAGCTCGTGAAGGCGGAATTATACTGTCCAATATATCCAGGCGAGAAAAAATGACTAGCACGACACAGTGAACCAACTTTGCTAGCTGTATACCTAGCAATTGATTCAAATATAATCTTTCCACCTTATGAAAAACGGAAAACGTAAGCTCGCAGTCGCTAATTATAGTCACTGTCCTGAATATAGATTCAGGCGAGAAAAATTGACTAGCACGACAGAGTAAACCAACTTTCCTAGCTGTAGACCTAGCAATTGATTCAACATAATCTGTCCACCTTATGAAAACGGAAAACGGGGCTCGTGAAGGCGGAATGAGTCACTGTCCCGAATATAGATTCGCGAGAAAAATTGACTAGCACGACAGAGAACCAACTTTAGCTGCAGACCTAGCAATTGATTCAATATAATCTTTCCACCTTATGAAAACGTGAAACGTAAGCCCGTGAAGGCGAATGAGTCACCGTCTCAGCTTACAGATTCAGGCGAGAAAAATTGACTAGCACGACAGAAACCAACTTTCCCGGCCAAGACCTAGCAATTGATTCGAATATAATCTTTCCACCTTATGAAAACGGAAAACCAAAGCCTGTGAAGGCGGAATGAGTCACTGTCCTGAATAGATTCAGGCGAGAAAACGACTAGCACGACAGAGTAAACCAACTTTCTCAGCTGTAGACCTAGCAATGATTCAATATAATTTTCCACCTGCAGAAAACGGAAAACGTAAGTTCGTGAAGGCGGAATGAGGTCATCGTTCCGAATATAGATTCAGGCGAGAAAAAAATGACTAGCACGACACAGCGACCAACTTTGCTAGCTGTAGACCTAGCAAAATTGATTCAATACAATTCCTTCACCTTATGAAAACGGAAAACCAAAGCCTGTGAAGGTGAATGAGTCACCGTCCTGAACAGATTCGAAGAGAAAATTGACTAGCACGACAGAGTAAACCAACTTTCCTAGCTGTAGACCTGTAATTGATTCAATATAATCTTTCACTCCATGAAAACGGAAAACGTAAGCTCGTGAAGGCGGAATGAGTCACCGTCTCGAATATAGATTCAGAAGAGAAATTGATCATACGACACAGTGAACCAACTTTTCTCACGGTAGACCTCAGCAATTGATTCAATATAATCTTTTCCACCTTATGAAAAAACGGGAAAACGTGCTCGCACAGTGAATGAGTCACTGTCCTGAATATAGATTCAGTGAGAAAAATGATCATGTCGACACAGCGGAACCAACTTATAGCCGTATACCTAGCAATTGATTCAATATAATCTTTCCAATTATGAAAACGGAAAACGTAAGCCCGTGAAGGCGGAATGAGTCACCGTCCTGAATATAGATTCAGGCGAGAAAAATTGACTAGCACGACAGAGTAAAACCAATCTTCTTAGCTGTAGACCTAGCAATTGATTCAATATAATCTGTCCACCTTATGAAAACGTGGAAAACGGGAAGCTCCAATAAGTGAATGAGTCACTGTCCTGAATATAGATTCAGGGCGAGAAAAATTGACTAGCACGACAGAGTAAACCAACTTTCCTAGCTGTAGACCTAGCAATTGATTCAATATAATCTTTCCACCTTATGGAAAACAAACAAGCCTGTGAAGGCGGAATGAGTCACTGTCCTGGAATATAGATTCAGTAAGAAATGGTCCAGTACGGATAGAGTAAACCAACTTTCCTAGCTGTAGACCTAGCAATTGATTCAATATAATTCTTCTAATTTTATGAAACGGAAAACGTAAGCCTGCGGCTGCGAATGAGGTCACCGTCCTGAATATAGATTCAGGCGAGAAAACGACTAGCACGACAGAGTAAACCAACCTTCTCTAGCTGTAGACCTAGCAATTGATTCAATATAATCTTTCCACCTCATGAAAACGGAAAACGTAAGCCCGTGAAGGCGGAATGAGTCCTGTCCTGAATATAGATTCAGGCGGAGAAAAATTGACTAGCATTATGAGTAAACCAAATTTTCCTAGCTGTAGACCTAGCAATTGATTCAATATAATCTTTCCACCTCATGAAAACGGGAAAACGTGTCTTAATAAGTGGAATGAGTCCTTCGTCCTGAATATAGATTCAGGCGAGAAAAATTGACTAGCACGACAGAGTAAACCAATTTCTCCTAGCTGTAGACCCAGCAATTGATTCATAACATAATCTTTCCACCTCATGAAAACGGAAAACGTAAGCCCGTGAAGGCGGAATGAGTCCTTGTCCTGAATATAGATTCAGGCGAGAAAAATTGATCATATCAAGGTATAAACCAACTTCTTCTAGCTGGTAGACCTAGCAATTGATTCAATATAATCTTTCCACCTCATGAAAACGGAAAACGTAAGCCCGTGAAGGCGGAATGAGTCCTGTCCTGAACATAGATCCAGGCGAGAAAATTGACTATACTGACAGAGTAAACCAACTTTCCCGCTGTAGACTCTGTAGTAACTGATCAACAATCTTTCCACCTCATGAAAACGAAAACGTAAGCCCGTGAAAGCGGAATGAGTCACTGTCCTGAATATAGATCTGTATGAGAAAAATGGGATTAGCACGAGATAAACCAATCTCATTGCAGACCTAGCAATTGATTCAATATAATCTTTCTCCACCTCTATGAAAACGGAAAACGTAAGCCCGTGAAGGCGGAATGAGTCCTGTCCTGAATATAGACCAGGCGAGAAAATTGACTAGCATGACAGAGGAACCAACTCTGCTAGCTGTAGACCTAGCAATTGATTCAATATAATTTTCCACCTTATGAAAACGGAAAACGTAAGCCCGTGAAGGCGGAATGAGTCACTGTCCTGAATATAGATTCAGGCGAGAAAATTGACTAGCACGACAGAGTAAACCAACTTTCCTAGCTGTAGACCTAGCAATGATTCAATATAATCTTTCCACCTTATGAAAACGGAAAACGTTCGTAATAAGTGAATGAGTCACTGTCCTGAATATAAAGATTCAGGCGAGAAAATGACTAGCACGACAGAGTAAACCAAATTTTCCTAGCTGTAGACTCAGTAATTGATTCAATATAATCTTTCCACCTTATGAAAACGGAAAACGTGTCCGTGAAGGCGGAATGAGTCACTGTCCTGAATATAAAGATTCAGGCGAGAAAAAATGATCACGACAGAGTAAACCAACTGGCTGTAGACCTCTTAGCAAATGATTCAATTTTTCCACCTTATGAAAACGGAAAACGTAAGCCCGTGAAGGCGAATGAGTCACCGTTCTGAATATAAAGATTCAGGCGAGAAAAATTGACTAGCACGACAGAGTAAACCAACTTTCCTAGCTGTAGGATCAGCAATGAGATTCAATATAATCTTTCCACCTTATGAAAACGGAAAACGTAAGCCCGTGAAGGCGGAATGGAGTCCTGTCCTGAACATAGTATCCAAAGTAGGCAAACCACCAGCATGACAGAGTAAACCAAACTTTCCTAGCTGTAGACCTAGCAATTGATTCAATATAATCTTTCCACCCAAGGAAACACGGAAAACGTAAGCCCGTGGTTGCGAATGATTCAACCTAAATATAGATTCAAAGGAGAAAAATTGACTAGCACGACAGAGTAAACCAACCTTCTCAGCTGCAGACTCAGCAATTGATTCAACATAATCTTTTCCACCCCAGAAACGGAAAACGTAAGCCTGTGAAGGCGGAATGAGTCCTGTCCTGAATATAGATTCAGGCGGAGAAAATTGACTAGCACGACAGAGTAAACCAACTTTCCCAGCTGCAGACTCAGTAAATGATTCAACATAATCTTTTCCACCTCATGAAAATGGAAAATGCAAGTCTGTGAAGGGGTGGAATGTAAGTCCTGTCCTGAATATAGATTCAGCAAGTGAGCAAAATTGACTAGCACGACAGAGTAAACCAACTTTCCTGGCTATCCAGACCTAGCAATTGATTCAATATAATCTTTCCACCTCATGAAAACGGAAAACGTAAGCCCGTGGCCAGAATGGAGTCACTGTCCTGAATATAGATTCAGGCGGCGCATATTCTTGCCGACAGAGTAAACCAGCACCTAGCTGTAGACCTAGCAATTGATTCAATATAATCTTTCCACCTCATGAAAACGGAAAACGTAAGCGTGAGGCGGAATGAGTCCTGTCCTGAATATAGATTCGGGCGAGAAAAATTGACTAGCGACAGAGTAAACCAACTTTGCTGGCTGTAGACCTAGCAATTGATTCAATATAATCTTTCCACCTCGCGAAAACGGAAAAACGTAAGCCCGTGAAGGCGGAATGAGTCCTGTCCTGAATAGATTCAGGCGAGAAAAATTGACAGCACGACAGAGTAAACCAACTTTCTAGCTGTGAACCTAGCAATTGAGATTCAATATAATCTCTTTCCACCTCATGAAAACGGAAAACGTAAGCCGTGAAGGCGGAATGAGTCCTGTCCTGAATATTAGATTCAGGCGAAGGAAAAAACAATGGCGACAGAGTAAATAACTTTCTAACCTGTAGACCTAGCAATTGATTCAATATAATCTTTCCACCTCATGAAAACAGAAAAACGTAAGCCGTGAAGGCGGAATGAGTCACTGTCACTGCGAATATAGATTCAGGCGAGAAAAGTCGACTAATACGACAAGGTAAACCAACTTTCCTAGCTGTAGACCTAGCAATTGATTCAATATAGTATTTCCACCTTATGAAAACAGAAGAAGCAGCAAGCCCGTGAAGGCGGAATGAGTCACTGTCTGAATAACGATTCAGGCGAGAAAAATTGACTAGCACGACAGAGGTAAACCAACTTTCTAGCTAGACCTAGCAATTGATTCAATATAATCTTTCTTACCTCATGAAAACGGAAAACGTAAGCCCGTGAAGGCGGATAGGTCTGTCCACCAGATATGTAGATTCAGGCGAGAAAGATCAATAGCACGACAGAGTAAACCAACTTTCCTAGCTGTAGACCTAGCAAGGTGATTCAATGTAATCTTTCACCTCAGCAAGCTGGAAAACGTAAGCCCGTGAAAGGCAGAATGAGTCACTGTCTGAATATGGAAGATTCAGGCGAGAAAATTGACTAGCACGACAGAGTAAACCAACTTTCCTAGCTGTAGACCTAGCAATTGATTCAATATAATCTTTCCACCTTATGAAAACGGAAAACGTAAGCCCATGAAGGCGGAATGAGTCACTGTCCTGAATATAGATTCAGGCGAGAAAAATTGACCAGCACGACAGAGTAAACCAACTTTCCTAGCTGTGAGACTAGCAATTGATTAAATATAATCTTTCCACCTTATGAAAACGGAAAACGTAAGCCCGTGAAGGCGGAATGAGTCACTGTCCTGAATATAGATTCAGGCGAGAAAAATTGACTAGCACGACAGAGTAAACCAACTTTCCTACCTGTAGAACTAGCAATTGATTCAATATAATCTTTCCACCTTATGAAAACGGAAAACGTAAGCCCATGAAGGCGGAATGAGTCACTGTCCTGAATATAGATTCAGGCGAGAAAAATTGACTAGCACGACAGAGTAAACCAACTTTCCTAGCTGTAGAACTAGCAATTGATTCAATATAATCTTTCCACCTTATGAAAACGGAAAACGTAAGCCCGTGAAGGCGGAATGAGTCACTGTCCTGAATATAGATTCAGGCGAGAAAAATTGACTAGCACGACAGAGTAAACCAACTTTCCTAGCTGTAGACCTAGCAATTGATTCAATATAATCTTTCCACCTTATGAAAACGGAAAACGTAAGCCCGTGAAGGCGGAATGAGTCACTGTCCTGAATATAGATTCAGGCGAGAAAAATTGACTAGCACGACAGAGTAAACCAACTTTCCTAGCTGTTGACCTAGCAAATGATTCAATATAATCTTTCCACCATATGAAAACGGAAAACGTAAGCCCGTGAAGGCGGAATGAGTCACTGTCCTGAATATAGATTCAGGCGAGAAAAATTGACTAGCACGACAGAGTAAACCAACTTTCCTAGCTGTAGACCTAGCAATTGATTCAATATAATCTTTCCACCTTATGAAAATGGAAAACGTAAGCCCGTGAAGGCGGAATGAGTCACTGTCCTGAATATAGATTCAGGCGAGAAAAATTGACTAGCACGACAGAGTAAACCAACTTTCCTAGCTGTAGACCTAGCAATTGATTCAATATAATCTTTCCACCTTAAGAAAACGGAAAACGTAAGCCCGTGAAGGCGGAATGAGTCACTGTCCTGAATATAGATTCAGGCGAGAAAAATTGACTAGCACGACAGAGTAAACCAACTTTCCTAGCTGTAGACCTAGCAATTGATTCAATATAATCTTTCCACCTTATGAAAACGGAAAACGTAAGCCCGTGAAGGCGGAATGAGTCACTGTCCTGAATATAAAAATTCAGGCGAAAAAAAATGACTAGCACGACAGAGTAAACCAACTTTCCTACCTGTAGACCTAGCAATTGATTCAATATAATCTTTCCACCTTATGAAAACGGAAAACGTAAGCCCGTGAAGGCGGAATGAGTCACTGTCCTGAATATAGATTCAGGCGAGAAAAATTGACTAGCACGACAGAGTAAACCAACTTTCCTACCTGTAGACATAGCAATTGATTCAATATAATCTTTCCACCTTATGAAAACGGAAAACGTAAGCCCGTGAAGGCGGAATGAGTCACTGTCCTGAATATAGATTCAGGCGAGAAAAATTGACTAGCACGACACAGTGAACCAAATTTCCTAGTTATAGATTTATCAATTGATTTCGTTACACACTTTCCATTTGATGTCAAGTGAAAACATTAATCTGAGAAAGAGCAATGAATCATTCCCATTGACGTTAGCATTAGCCCTAGATAAAAAAGTGTTTTCTAAATTATTAATAGAGAGCAGTTTCGTTTTTTGAGGTGTTAAAATTAATCAGCAACTTTCTGCCACATTTAACAACAGATTTTGAGTTCAGCTCTTAATTTGACCTGATCAAAGCGATCATACTATTAAGAAATGAGTAAATAGTTGTGTCATCAGTATGAATACCGAGTTGAGAACTGAGTGCTGGATGGCTATTCGATATCTGTCCTTCTGAATGGAAGTGAATGCTGGACGATCACATCAAAGATGAAGGAGAAGTTTGAGGCAGCAGAAATGGGGTCTTACAGAAGGATGCTGAGGATACCATGGACAGAATATGTGTTTAACGACGAGGAGTTGGAGAGGATGGACACGAGAAAAAACTCATACTTAAAATAAGGAAGAGACAGATGAGGTTTATGTGACATGTTATGAGGAATGATGGCCTGGAGAATTCAATACTCACAGGACTGGATCCAACTTCCATTTAATCTCCGGGACTAGACTATCGTTCCACATACTGTGAAGGATTGAACTCACATTTTCTATGTCACAAAGTTAATGCACTGACGATTTAATCTAGTAGGCTATTGTACCATTCAACTAGGAGCCTTAAAGTTTAACTGCCTATTGATTAGTACTGTTGTTATGCTTTGACTGCTGTTTAGGGGACTTCCAACAGTAGCAACAACTAAACTGGATATCAAATGTAACTCGAAAAGGAAATTATTTCATAATCAAAATGCTGACCTAACACGTCGAAACCAGTCAATATCGTTTGAGAACACTGGGTACTGTAAACAATCTTCTACAATTTGAAATATGTTTCGGCTTCAAATAATCAATAAAGGGTTTACAGGCCGTTAACAAAATAGATAAGAAAATCTCACTAGAAATAAAGAAAAGAATGCTGAATTGCTATGTGATATCTGTCCTTTTGTATAGAAATGAATGCTGGACGATCTCATCAAAGATGAAGAAGAGGCTTGAGACAGCAGACATCTGGTTTTACAGAAGGATGCTGAGGATACCATGAACGAAGTACGTGTGCAACGATGAGGTGTTGGAAAGGATGCAAACGAGAAGAAAACTGGTAATAAATATTAGGAAAAAACAAATGAGGTTCCTGGGACACGTAATGAGGAAGGAGGGCCTGGAGAACTTGATACTTGCAGGTCGTATAAATGGGAGGAGAGACAGGGGAAAGCAGCGCGAGACGTACTTATTAGGACTGAGGAAATGGTTGATGGAACGGGGATTGGAAAATATGCCAAGAGAAAGATTACTGAGAGCGACAAGAGAGTAAGCAAAATGGAAGTCTACGTCCTGAAGGGACACGACACATGAAGAAGAAGAAGCAGACCCAAGGATAAACCTTTAAGGAATCAGACTAGAGCTTTTGGAAAAAATGACAGAGCCATGGGGAACAGAATTTTATTTCTGAATGCATGGCCTGTCTAGTGCATATGTATTAAATTATCTATTTGCTGGTTTCAGAAATCCCCAGCTATGGATAAATAACAGGACAGACTGGGTTCTATAGTCTTGGTTGGGCATTTCGATGTGTTGTAATGGTTAGCAAGCTTGTCTCGGTCGAATCTGTACCAACTGAGTAGTGAGTTCGATCCTCACTGATACTTTATGCTTTCGTTTCTTTTCCGCGTCTGAGCTTGGAAAATCAGCTCTATAGCTTTGGTTAGCAACAAGTCTACTGCAATAAGAATTAGCAACCAACTGCGGAAGAAATCTTCACACCATATGTGGTTGGAGTCTGCTTGTAGAACCAAAAAGTCCCATAAAACTTCTAGGGAATAAGCCAGTTCAACCCGCCCGGGGTGAATGCTGTCACGAGTACAAGTAAATACGCCTGAAGTGTAGGGATTGTTTCAGAAAGACGCCCAGACAAGGAGACAGCCAATTGCTGCAATATATATATATATATATATATAGATTATTGTAAAGTTCTGTAGTTTTGTTTGGAGAATGTCTAACAAGTACCTAACATCGTTTTTTATTTTTATGAGACGACCAAGTAATTACCTCTTTTGTTGTATAGCTTTGAGGCTCTTTTCTAAAAAGGAAAAAATGTTTTTTTCCCTCATCGAGCGACGCAAGTAAACAGAAATCTATGCATTTGTTTAATTTTGCATCAAATACTCCATATTTTTTCGTATCATTCTTATTATTACTAATTCTGTTTAGTTTCTGTCATTGGGTTATTGCAGTCGAATTTATATTAGTAACTAGCAATATAGCCCGGCGTTGCTCGGGTGTAAATGAAAGCCTTAAAACTAATCCATGGTCCTGGAGCTCAGACTAAAGAATATTTGAAATAAGAAAATAATTGCGACAATTTACCAATCGGATAAAAATTGTGGATTTGTATAAAGGACATACAGACAAATAAACAAACACACACACAAACATCTTGCCTTTTGTATGTATATATTATCGATTTTCTGCACTACTGTAAGAACTGCAACCTTGAAACTTCTGAATATCGTTTCTTATGTCTTTTTCTATGAGTGTATCAAATTTGATTAAAATCAGACCATTCCTTCTATAACCCGATTTTTTCGATTATCGATTTTCGATATTTATCGGGGTTACCTCGACACAAAATCTCGCTAAGAACACTCGCAGACGCTTATAGTACAACTGTGTAAATTTTCAAGAAAATCGGTTCAGCCGTTTCGTAGTCTATAGGTAACGGACACACACATACACACACAGACACACACATACACACACAGACACACACATACACACACAGACACACACATACACACACAAAGTTCCATTTATAAATAAATTTAGATTTAGATTTAGATAAAAGGAAATTTAAAGAATGACAGAGATTGTCGTATTGTGAGCAGAAAAGACGTTGTTACTTTTAAAGCCATCAAATATTATCATCATAAAGCAAGAAAAATGGTAAACTTATAATCATGTAAAATGGATTCTGTCGAGAAAAATTGTCTAGCATGACACAATGAACCAGATTTCTGTCGGTTCCTTCGTACTTAGACAGCACATACGCTGCAGCGTGCCATTGCCTCAGATAAACAATGCACCATTTCTGCTTGATTGAGAGGATAGACGGGATGAAAGTTACTTCAGAAGCGCTTTTTGGTTTCATGAATTATTGAAAGAAAAATAGAATGAATCAGTCAGTTAAGTGCCATACGTGATACACACTTTGGGCGATCATGTCTCGAAAGAGACATGGCTGACTGGGTAGACGATTTTCTGTTCTGCTATTTAAACTATAGCTGAATCGAAAAGAGACGGATTGTATTTATAATTAGTATTTAGTGGGGGGATCAGTTTATTACTTCATAACAATAGAAAACCGATCCCCCACTTAGAAGCTTTATTTATGTTTCCAACTATTATCTTCTTTCAGTCAGTTAAGTGCCATACGTGATACACTCTTTGGGCGATCATGTCTCGAAAGAAACATGACTGACTGGGCAGAAAATTATCCCTCAGTAGGTTGCCATTGCTTTCTGCGGTAGACTGGTTACCAGCCAAGGCTATAGAACCCAGTCTATCCTATTATTTAACACATAACCGGAGGGACGGGCGGATTAATACATTTCCCAAGGGTAATTGTGCGTAAGTGAATGCAAGAATTCAACCGGATTCGAACTCGGCTTTCAGATTTGTTGTTCCAAGTTGATATCCACTGCACCAAAACGCACATCCGAATGAACCAGAGAAAGATAAAAAATGTAAGATTGAGGAAGCGATTCCGTTGCCGTAGTTAAGCAATGAATCATTCCTGCTTGTTTAAAAGGATAAACGGAAGAAAAAATAAATAAAAGGCTGTGTTTGGTTTTAGGGAAAAGAGGGGGGAATAGAAACCCGAAAGAAAGAATGAATTAATGAAAGAAAGAAAGAAAAAAGGGAAGATAGAGGAGACGATAACACTCCCATGCCATTACCTCAGATAAACAATACACCATTTCTGTCCTTTTGCAAGGATATATGAAAGGGTCTTCTTGACTTCAGAGAAAGAAAAGGAAAGAAGGAAGGAAGGAAGGAAGGAAGGAAGGAAGGAAGGAAGGAATGACAAAAAGAAAATATACGCAGCATAGAAGAGGCTATAACAGTCTCATTCCATTGCCACAGGTAAACAATGAACCATTCCTGTTTTCTTGCGGGGTAGACAAAGAAAATATATATGAAAGGCTGTGTTTGGTTTTAGGGAAAAGAGGTGGGGGAATAGAAAACCGAAAGAAAGAATGAATTAATGAAAGAAAGAAAGAAAAAAGGGAAGATAGAGGAGACGATAACACTCCCATGCCATTACCTCAGATAAACAATACACCATTTCTGTTCATTTGCAAGGATATATGAAAGGGTCTTCTTGGCTTCAGAGAAAGGAAGGAAAGGAAGGAAGGAAGGAAGGAAGGAAGGAAGGAAGGAAGGAAGGAATCAATGACAAAAGAAAATATGCGCAGCATAGAAGAGGCTATAACAGTCTCATTCCATTGCCACAGGTAAACAATGAACCATTCCTGTTTTCTTGCGGGGATAGACCGAAGAAAATATGTATGAAAGCCTGTGTTTGGTTTTAGAAAACAAAGGAAAATATAGAAAAAAATGTAAGAAAATCTAAAGATTAGATGCATCAAAACTTTGAGAATTTTACTTAATATATATATATATATATATATATATATATATATATATATATTAATTATTTCACCCCAAGCAAGGCATTCCGCTGCCGCTATTGCGCATGGGGCTACATAGGAGAAGGGAAAGAGAAAGAGTGGTTAGATATAGGAAATGTCAGAAGGAGGGTGATAGATGGGTAAGGATACCTAGGCTGGGGGTTGGGTAGATGGGAAGAGTGTTTGAAAGAATGGATGCAAGTTAGTGAGTTAGGAGGTGTCTATTGACCTTACATTTAAATTCTTGGAGATTGTAGCCGTCGGGGAAGCAATCATGTGGAAGGTAATTGCGAGAAGTGCGAGAAAAGAAACTATTGGAGTAGAAATTGCGGTTGTATTTTATCGGTTTCACTGTAAAAGGGTGGGATCTAGTTGCTAATCTAGTATCTCGTGCAAATACGTATCTAGGGGGCACCAATGATCTAAGTTCATCGGAGCAGAAGCCGTGAAAGTATTTATAGAAGAGACACAGGGAAGACACGTCGCGCCGGTGAGAGAGAGACTGCAGCCGATCTCCCAAGTCGGTACTGATCACATTACAGACTCTCCGTTGTAGTTTGTCAAGAAGCCCGAGTAGAATACCAGGAGCACCCGACCAGATGTAGCAGCAGTATTGAATGCATGGGCGGATGGTAGATTTATATATATGCAGGATAGATTCAGACGGAAAAACTTCCGGACCCTGCACAGAAAACCGACTTTCATAGCAGCGGATATAGCAATGGATTCGATATAGTCATTCCACTTGAGGTCCGCTGAAAGTGTGAGACCGAGGAGGCGTAGTGTTTTACTCTCTGGGAGGCAAGCATGGTCCATGCTAATGGGAAGTAGGTGCGATTGTCTATGATGGTTAATTGATAGCAGCTTCGTTTTAGAAGAAATTAAAGTTTACGAGCCATTTCTTACCCCAGTCCACTACGGATTGGAGGTCCTTTCCAAGCTCGGCTGCAAGGTTAGCTTTGTCGCCCACACCAGATTTTTGATCAAGGCGAGAGTAAACTGTGGTGTCATTGGCGTACATACCTACTTGGGATCTTATGGTATCAAGGAGATCATTAATGTAGATCAGAAAGAGCATAGGACGTAGGATAGAGCCTTGAGCCGTTCGTATGGTAGTTCTTGGAGGCATGTCCGTTTAATACCACCTTCACTGTGCGGTTAGAGAGAAAAGACTGGATTAGTTCAAACAAATGTCCAGTTATACCATAGCTCCGCAGTTTGCATAGAAGGCTAGCATGCCAAACTCTGTCGAACACTTTAGAGATATCCAATGCAACGGTTCGGGTTTCGCCATTCTTGTCGAGTGCCTGGTATATATAGTCGGTGATGGTCGTTAGCATAGCAGTAGACCTGGTGGAGCGGAAACCATACTGCTTGTCCGAGAGGAGCCTGTGTGCTGTGAGATGCTGAACCACCTCGGCGTTGATAATGGCTTCGAACACTTTGCCAAAGATAGGGCGGTAATTTGCAGGGTCCGAGGGTTCTCCAGTGTTCTTAAATACAGGAACTACAGAGGAAGATTTCTAACAGGCAGGAAAGCAGGAAGCAGATAGGCAGAAGTTGTAGAGCTTAGAAAGGATAAAGGAAAGTTCAGGGGCACATTTCTTCAAGGCTATGATTGGGATTCCGTCCCCTCTGCTCGCTTTGTGCGGGTCAAGTTTTGAGATTATTTTAGAGACTAGCGAGGGCGTGTATATATATATATGTATATATATATATATATATATATATTCTGTTAGCGTTCACGGATGTGCGTTGTGGTGCGGTGGATGTCGGCTTGGAGGGGGGAAATCGGTGAGCTGAGTTCCAATTTCAGTCGAGCACACTGCATTCACTTGCGCACTAGTACCCTTGGGAAAGGTATTAATCCGTCCGTTCCCTCCAATTATGGGTTAAATAATTGAGGTTTGCTGTTCATGCGATCTGTGGCAAATTTTTGCACCGATTGTTTGTTATCAGCAGCTCCAAAAAGTGTAGATGGTACTACACAATGCCTTGACCACTATAAACAAATCACTGTGTGGATGTCTTACTAAGGTTAGACCTTCATATATCGATATCGATGGAAGAGTCCATGATATATATATATAAAAGGCAAGATATTTGGGTGTGTCTCTATCTGTCCGTCTCTATGTCCTTTATAAAATCCACAATTTTTATCCTATTCTCACCAAACTTTACACAAATATTCTTTAGGCTGAGTCTGAGCTCCAGGACCATGAATTAGTTTCACAGCTTTCTTAACTCCCGAGCAACGCCGGGCTATACTGCTAGTCTGAAATAAGAAAACCGTGAAATTTTCATATGTTAAATCTACTAATAATAATTGCTATTATAACTACTAATAAACTACTAAATACTAATATAATACTTTGCCAAAAAATGTAAAAGTAAGTGATGTTACTAATTTAATTCCAATATAATTAGTAACACAATTACGGAATCGAACTGTAAACCCTGTTTTAATTTAAATTCTTATTTATTAGTTTGAATTCATTTCTTTTAACTTTGTATTATAAAATGTTCACAAATGAAAGAATTACTCGAGTGAACTTCTCGTTTCCCGACGCTATAACTCCTTCTTAAAATGGCTGCCACTCTCGATTCGCGTAGAAGGTAAAGAGCATTCATGGAATTTCCATTTAATTTAATCTCCCAATCGTCTCATCCGATGATGTATTACAAGTTCAAGTTTTCTTTGTTTGTCGGTCAGTTTCAGTTTTGGATGCTGCAATGGTTTTCAATGTCTAAATTCTTCACTTAATTGTTCGTCAGATGAAATTACCCTAAACTTTCACTCAGTCTTAAAGCAAGTCATGCGTTACAGAATACGTACGTTAGACAAAAATTGTAATTGTAGTGAACGTAGTCCAATACATTACTGTCACAATTTTGGCCACTCGCACTAAACACGTGGGTGTAAAATTGTTTTTTTTTTTATTTAAGAAAAGACAGTAAAAGTTTCTGGGACTTGTAATAAGTAAGTAAAACTTGGAGAATTTGTTGTGAACCTAATTCAAGACTTTACTGGTCACAATTTTAGCCACCCGCACTGAATCACGTGGGCGTATAGTTGTTTTTTATTTTCATTTTTTAATTTTTTAGGAAAAGACCTTAAAAGTTTCTGGCACTTTTAATGAGAAGGTAAAACTTGGAGAATCTGGTACTCAAACGTCAGATAGCGGTGAAGGGAGATAGGGGTAAGCAGCGCGTAACGTACTTGACAGACTTGTGGATGGTTGAGCGGGGTTTAGGTGGGGTAACAGAAGAAAGCTTGGTAAGAAACTCTAGGGATAGTGAGATGTGGAGAGCCACGATCGCCTAGGTTCTGAAAAGACGCGTCACATAGAAGAAAAAGAACAAAAAATGACGAAAACGATCAATTCTAGCGTGTCGAAAAACTTGAAGCAGTTGAAATCTGGTTCTACAGAAGGATGTTGCGGATATCGTGGACTGAGCATGTGAGCAATGATGAGGTTTTGAAAAGGATAGAAACAAAAAGGAAATTAATATTGAGCATCAGGAAGAGACAACTAAAGTTCCTTGGACATGCAATGAGGAAGGAAGGCTGAGAGAACCTGATACAAACAGGCCAGATAATAGGGAAATAGAAACAGAGGAAAGCAGCGGATAACATATTTGAAGGGCCTGAGCAGGTGGATCACAGGATGGGGGTTGCGTGATGTTACAAGAGAAAGTGTGCTCAGAGCCACCAGGGATAGGGAGACGTGGAAGGCCATGATCCCCTACGTACTGAAGGGACAACGCACATAGAAGAAGACAATAGCGAAATCAAAAGCTCTGATGTTGTCCTCTCTCAGATACAGTTTTGTTTCGTGGTTTCACTCTGAGAAAAGCAACCACGTGGCGTGTATGAGTAGCCGGCTGACCGTTTGATTCGTTTTTTCTATCTTAGTGATTTTATTTTCCTCAAGAACTCAAATCTTCTATTTTTTTTTTTTTTATAATTGTGTCGCCCCAAGCAAGGCATTTTACTGCCACTGTTGTGCAGGGGGTTATGTTGGTTGGTTGTTTTGTTTTATGGCAAAACAACCTCGGCAGGGTCATGTATTGCCAACTAAACTTTATTTATTTATTGCTGGTAATACCTGTTTTTTTCCAACAATTTATTGTTGTTTATATAAGTTTTTGTGTCTAAAATTTTTCTTTTCGAGTATCAAGGTTCATTGGAATTTATTTTTAAGGGCTGGGTTCCCAAGTCCTACCCTTGTTGTTTAACCCATAACTGGATGGAAGGGACGGATTAATACCTTTCCGAAGGGTACCAGTGCTTAAGTGAATGCAGGGTATTCAACAGGAATTCGAACTCGGCTCACCGATTTTTCTTTCCAAGCCGATATCCACTGCACCACAAGGCAAATCCGTCACTATACGCTTACAGCACGTGGTATTCCCAAGCGGTCACCCATCTAAGTACTGACCAGGCTCAACGTTGCTTAACTTCTGTGATCGAGCGAGAACCGGTGTATTCAACCTGATAGGCCGTAAGCGTCAGAGAGTTACATACGAGGAATGTCATGAGGAGTGAAAGGTTGCAGGGGGTGCTAGGAAGAGAGTAGGAGAGGGAAGAGGGTACTGATGAGTGTGGGGTGGACGAGGAGGAATGTTATGAGGAGTGAGAGTTTGCAGCGGGTGTCAGGAAGAGAGTAGGAGAGGGAAGAGGGTACTGATGAGAGTGGGGTGGACGTAGAAAAGCATGAGAGAGAGGATGTAAGTTAGTGAGACAGGAGATGACTATTGACTTTACATTTAAATTCTTGGAGATTGCAATTGTCAGGAAAGCAAGTATGCGGAAGAGAATTCCACAGGCGGGAAGTGCGAGAAAAGAAGCTACTGGAGTAGAATTTGCGTTTACAATTTATTGGTTTCACAGTGAGAAAGCGACTGTATCCTAGCTGCCAAGTCTGGATCGATCACATTACAGATTTTCCGTTGGATTCGGTCGAGGACACCTAAGTGTATAGCAGGAGCAACGGACTAGATATGGCAGCAATACTCAATGCACGGGCGGATGGTAGACTTGTATGTGTTTGGGACGGGAAAAACGTATTGTTTGGGACGGGAAAATCTTCCTGGCCCTACTCCGCCACAAACAAACTGAGTCAAAGCAACTATGAAGAGAATTGTCTAACTTTGACTGAGTCATTAGGATGCAGCGTTGGGACCCTTACTGGGGAGTTACTGATAGACAACTAGAATCCACAGACAATACGCATAATCCGCCTTCTCTCTCTCTCTCTCTCTCTCTCTCTCACCACAACACACACAAACATAGAACCGTCAACATATACGCAAGCACACACAGACACTTACACAGAAAAACAGTCACACAGAGAAGCGAACGAATTTATAGATACACACACACACACACACACACACACACACACTCACACACACACACACACAGCACATACAATAATGTACAGAAGCGTGTACATACACATACACAAAAATGGAGCACCTTGAGGTGGTGTAATGATTAGCAAACTTGTCTCGATAGAATCATTACAATTTAGTAGTGAGTTCGATCCTCACTGGGTGTCCCTTAATTTCGGCTTTGTGCCACATCTAAGCTACGCTTAGAAAATCACATACGAAAACGTACACACAAACACATGTATACGCAAAAAGAGAGACGCACACATGCGCTCACAAACATACGTTCGCACACATACACACACATGCGCACGCACCCACCCACACACATGCCCACACGCGTGGATAGGCACACGTACAGACGAGCATACGCAAACACGTACAAAGGCAAATAGAGATAAGCACGGACGTAAATGCAAATGAGCACACTAAAGCACACAAAGAAGCGTGCACACATACACACACAGAGACAAAAACGCACATACAGACACGCAAACACATCTACAGAATCACACATAAATATAAGCACAGGCACTACAATCTCATATGCAAATATAAACACACACAGAGACATATACACACAATAGTATATCTACATACGTGCACACACATACAAACGTACCTATATATAGCTACATTTATATATGCGCAGTCCCCCACAAATGTACACACACTCAGAGATTCACATTCATGACTCGTGGTATGACCAAAGATTGAAGTTTTCTAAGGATCTATTCTATAATATAAAGCAGAATGCGATTTTATGAATTTACCGGTAACGCAGCCTGATTACCACTATTTAGAGTATTGAGAATTCAGTTCCTATATTTACAGGAAGTATTAAGAGAGATAAAGTATGAAATGAAAACATATATTTTGAGATTACATATCTAAACTTATTTATAAATGGAACTTTGTGTGTGTGTGTGTTACCTATAGACTCCGAAACGACTGAACCGATTTTCTGGAAAATTTACACAGTTGTACTATAATCATCTGCGAGTGTTCTTAGCTAGGTTTTGTGTAGGTGCCCCCGATAAATATCGAAAATCGATAATCGAAAAAATCGGGTTATAGAAGGAGTGGTCCGATTTTAATCAAATTTGATACACTCATAGACAAAGACATAAGAAACGATATTCAGAAGTTTCAAGGTTGCAGTTCTTACAATAGTGCAGAAAATCAACAATATATATATATATAAAAGGCAAGATGTTTGTGTGTGTGTCTGTTTATCTGCCTGTATATCTGTATTTTTTTCAACCCTTTTATTTTAGTTTTTGCTTCGGGTTTAGCTCTAAGTAGGCATAATTGTAGTTCTTAGTCTCAGCCATAATACCATTTACACAGAAGACTTATTTAGCCTTCAAAATTCAGTTTACGACGAAAAAAACCTATTTGATATCGATACCAGGAAATGCAGACTATCAACCAGCTGGGCTCGGAACTGCTCCCTCATCCCCCTTACAGCCTAGACCCTTCAGACTTTCACAGATTTGGTCCCTTGAAAGCGTTCACGAGAGGCACGAAGTTTGAAAGTGACGATGAAGTCAAAAGTACTGTGAGCGATTGGCTGAGACATCAGTCCAAAGATTTTTACACTGAGGGAATATGGAAGCTTGTGCACAGATGGAAAAAGTGACCACTACTGGGAGAACGCGTTGGTTAAAAAAAGTTAGCTTCTATCTGTATTAGAAGTCCTTCTACCGAAAAATTAACCTTATTTATTGGATGACCCTCGTATATATATATATATATATATATATATATATATATATATACATATATATATGAAAATATATTTTTGGTACAGAACTTGATTATAGCTGCGGAAGATTTAGTTGAATACAACTAGACATTTTAAAAACGAAGCAACCGATTTCGCTCCCGCTCTTCAGGCTTCATGGGGAGAAAAAGAATTGAAATAAAATAAATCTAACAATGTTGAAGAGGGCAATATATATATATATATATATATATATATATATATATATATATATATATTTCCATAATATACATAAAATATATGGACAAAACTTGTCCATATTATTTAATAAAACATGGATCAATATATATATACATTTTGAAGGAAATAAAAGTAAATGTGTGTATGTTTGTATGCATATATATGCGTATCCGTGTGTGTATATGTGTACATAAGAGTGTCAATATTTGTGTGCAAATACATGTGCGTGTATATACACATAAGTGTAAGTGTGTGTATGCGCGTGAGCATACGTGTAGTTATGTGTATGTGAGTGCATGTGCATGCCTGCGTGTGTGGGTGCGTGTAAGTGTGTGTTCGTGCATGTCTCTTTTTGCGTTTATATGTGTTTGAGTGTACGCTTGTACATTTTCGTGTGTATGTGTATGTACACTCTCCTGTACACTACTGTATTTGATGTGTGTGTGTGTGTGTGTGTGTGTGTGTGTGTGTGCTTTGTGTGTGTGTCCAGAACCCAAACAAAAGTTTGATAAACTAAGTGTAATTTTGTTGACTTGCCCATGTGTTTGATCTTCGTTAGCTAGTACGAAAGAAATTAGTGTATTTCTTTGTTTATTTCTTGTTTCTCTCTATCTCTCTCTCTCTCTCTGTGTGCGTGCTACAGTATCATTATATATATATATATATATATATATATATATATATATGGTGGGTTGTTGTAGTGATATTATTGATGTCGCATGAAGTTTTATTTTATGTAGACAAATATATAGTGTATTGAATATGACACACAGCTTGATTGGGAATTAAAATGTTTTCTCGGTGGGGAAGCGAGACAAGTTTTATCACTCCGGTTAAAGAAAGAAAAAAAAGTTAGAGAAGGAGTTTGTGCCTGTTCTCTTTGTATTCCTTTATACAACGCCACCTAGCGGGTGTTACGAATGTCTCACGGCGGCCAATTTGTGCGGTAGCATTGTTACACGAATTGCATTTTAATCATTTTATTTTTTACGTCAGGCTTGTCGTTGCTAGATTTGTGTCTAAGTTCAGTTGTAATTTTTGGTAACTGAAAAAAAAAAAGAAGATTTTAATTGCTCAATTATTATTTGAAATTTTCTTTTTATCTGGATGGATGAGATATCACTTTCTGTCATTTTTATTTGCTGAAACGAGAACGTTTTGTCCGCTTTTGAAACAATGGCAAAAGGAAGCTCCTATTTTTTTTCTCCCCAATGAGATTATGTCTCGCCTAGATGCAACTGCAAGTTCTTCGAATAATTGTCAGGAGAAAGGGAATAGAATACCAAGTGAATTGAGCAAAAAGAAGAATTAAATTCGTCCGGATGTCGTTCGTATAATTTTATTTTAACGTTTATTTTAATTGCGTTTGTCATGTCGTTTGCAGCAGTTTTGAATTTTTTTTTTGCCCAACCTTTTTTTTTTTCCGCGCAAGCCACTTGACGGGAAGTGGAGAGTTGTGAAAACTTCGCATAAAAAGATAGGCTGATTTATTTCTTCCTCAACCGGAAGCTTGTTAACGACAATAAGGTTTCATCTCAGAAAGATAAAAAAACAAACAAAAAAAAAACAAAAAAACGAATAAAATTGACTTTAATTTTGCTGTTTTCCAGCAGATGACGTGTATGTGTATATGTGTATACGTGTGTGTATGTGTATGTGTACGTGCATGTATGTATGTGTTGGCACGTGTACGCTTCCGTCTGTATATTTATGTGTGTATATATATGTAAATATATGTGCGTATGTATATATGTGTGTGTATTCTTATATGCATGTATATGTCTATCCGTGTGTGTGTATGTGCGCATATATGAGTGTCCATATGTGTGTGTATACATGTGTGTGTATAGGTACATAACTGTATGTGTATGCGTGTGAGCATATGTGTAGACATGTGCATGTGTATTCGTGCGTCCGTGTATGTGTGCATATGCGCGTGTGGGTATGTGCATGTGTGCATCTGGCAGTGTTTTTTTCTTCTTAATCGTATCACCCCGAGCAAGGCGGTAACGCCACTGATGTGCAGGGGGCTACGTAATAGTGAAAAGATTGGAAAAGAGAAAGCCGGAAACCACATCCTAAACGGGTAACAACATTAACCTGTTTAATAGACGTGGGTGGAGTGTGAACCGGGCGATAGATAGATCTATCTACTCCAAGTGTATGTATGTCTATGTGTGTATACATATGCGTACATGCGCGTGTGCATATATGTGCGTCTATGCTTATGTGTGTATGCGTGAGTGTATGTATGATTATATGTATGCATATTATGTGCATGTATGTGCATACGTATGTATGTGTGCATATACGTGTGCGTATATGTATGTGTGTGTGCATAAGTGTGTATATATATTTGTGTAAATGTTTGTATGGATATGTGTGTGTAGGTGTGTGTGTATCCAGACTCGAATGTCTCCGCTGTGTCGAGCACCAAAAAAAAAATGCTTTTTTTAATTACAAAAGAAAAAATTCTTCAAACACTTTTCTTATCCATTCTACAAAACATAATAGAGTAGAAAAATGCGTTCTTACTCAAACCAATTCCACATACAGGTCATTTTCAACCTGTACATTATATATTGTGCGTCTGCACACGCATTTTATGATCCACTAGCAGTATAGCCCGGCGTTGCTCGGGTGTAATGAAAGATTTAAAACTAATCCATGGTCCTGGAGCTCAGACTCTTTGGACGTTGGCACGAAAGACTAAAAAAGCAATAGTTGTTTCCAGTTAAAGCGAAACCCTAGACTGAAAAAAAATGAATGGATGTAAGTCAAATTTTGATTTCCTGGTATCGATATCAAATAAGTTTTTCGTCGTAAACTGAATTTTGAAGGCTAAATAAATCCTCTGAGTAAATGGTATCATGGCTGAGACTAAGAACTACAATTATACCTACTTAGAGCCAAACTCGATGCAAAAACTAAAATAAAAGGGCTGAAAAAAAAATACAGATATACAGGCAGATAAACAGACACACACACAAACATCTTGCATTTTATATATATATATATATATATATATATATATATATATATATATATATATATAGATAGATAGATAGATATTATTGATTTTCTGCACTATTGTAAGAACTGCAACCTTGAAACGTCTGAATATCTTTTCTTATGT
The DNA here is from genome assembly GCA_037127315.1 of Ascarosepion bandense. Taxonomy (NCBI): domain Eukaryota; kingdom Metazoa; phylum Mollusca; class Cephalopoda; order Sepiida; family Sepiidae; genus Ascarosepion; species Ascarosepion bandense. The sequence goes on from JBBBDQ010001830.1 coordinate 637,094, forward strand.
CTTTGTCTATGAGTGTATCAAATTTGATTAAAATCGGACCACTCCTTCTATAACCCGATTTTTTCGATTATCGATTTTCGATATTTATCGGGAGTACCTCGATAAAAAAAAACCTAGCTAAGAACACTCGCAGACGCTTATAGTACAAATGTGTAAATTTTCAAGAAAATCGGTTCAGCCGTTTCGGCGTCTATAGGTAACGGACACACACATACAGACAAAGTTCCATTTATAAATAAGTTTAGATTAGATACAAGATAAGCGATTTTCTTTATCGATGCTCAGATGTTGCACAAGGCCGAAAGCAGGGAGTACCCAATGAAGATCGAATTTGAGTTTGAGTTTTGTTTAATGGCATATCGACCTTCATGAGTTATTTAATGCCAAAAAGGTGGGACTTTAAGATATTTTCTTTAGTGAGAAGTTATAGTGAGAAGGTTGATTTAGTCAGATTTTAATGAAAAATGTTTTTTTTTTATTTTAGAAAACTGAAGATGTCTTCTAGTTTTGTATTCAAAACATTATTACTGGTAATAACTCTTTTCCTTCAAAAATTCATTATGGTAATAGTTTTTCCCTTTCTTTCCTTCAAAAATATCTTGTTGGTAATATTTTTCCTTCAAAAATGTCGTGGTAATATTTTTTCTTCAAAAATGTCTTGTTGGTAATATTTTTCCTTTAAAAATGTCGTGGTAATATTTTTCCTTCAAAAATGTCTTGTTGGTAATATTTTTCCTTTAAAAATGTCGTGGTAATATTTTTTCTTCAAAAATGTCTTGTTGGTAATATTTTTCCTTTAAAAATGTCGTGGTAATATTTTCTCTTCAAAAATGTCTTGTTGGTAATATTTTTCCTTTAAAAATGTCGTGGTAATATTTTTCCTTCAAAAATGTCTTGTTGGTAATATTTTTCCTTTAAAAATGTCGTGGTAATATTTTTCCTTCAAAAATGTCTTGTTGGTAATATTTTTCCTTTAAAAATGTCGTGGTAATATTTTTCCTTCAAAAATGTCTTGTTGGTAATATTTTTCCTTTAAAAATGTCGTGGTAATATTTTTCCTTCAAAAATGTCTTGTTGGTAATATTTTTCCTTTAAAAATGTCGTGGTAATATTTTTCCTTCAAAAATGTCTTGTTGGTAATATTTTTCCTTTAAAAATGTCGTGGTAATATTTTTCCTTCAAAAATGTCTTGTTGGTAATATTTTTCTTTTAAAAATGTCGTGGTAATATTTTTTCTTCAAAAATGTCTTGGTAATATTTTTCCTTTAAAAATGTCGTGGTAATATTTTTTCTTCAAAAATGTCTTGTTGGTAATATTTTTCCTTTAAAAATGTCGTGGTAATATTTCTTCTTCAAAAATGTCTTGTTGGTAATATTTTTCCTTTAAAAATGTCGTGGTAATATTTTTCCTTCAAAAATGTCTTGTTGGTAATATTTTTCCTTTAAAAATGTCGTGGTAATATTTTTCCTTCAAAAATGTCTTGTTGGTAATATTTTTCCTTTAAAAATGTCGTGGTAATATTTTTCCTTCAAAAATGTCTTGTTGGTAATATTTTTCCTTTAAAAATGTCGTGGTAATATTTTTCCTTCAAAAATGTCTTGTTGGTAATATTTTTCCTTTAAAAATGTCGTGGTAATATTTTTTCTTCAAAAATGTCTTGGTAATATTTTTCCTTTAAAAATGTCGTGGTAATATTTTTCCTTCAAAAATGTCTTGTTGGTGAAATGTTTCCTTTAAAAATGTCTTGGTAATACTTTTCCTTCGAAAAGGTATATTTTTTTTTATAAGAGTCTATTTTGAGTATATGAATGTGAGTTTGAGTTTTGAGTTTTGTTTAACAGCGTATCAATCGCTGTGGGTTATTTAAAAAGGGTGGAGTCTTAAGGTGAAAGTTCCTTAATGTTCGGTTATAGTGAGAAGGTGAGAAGGTTGATTTAGTCAGATTTCAATGAAATTTTTTTGTTTTTATTCTTTTTTATTTTAAAAAACTGAAAGTGTCTTCCAGTTTTGTATTCAAAAATGTTTTGCTGAGAATATTTTTTTCTTGAAAAATGTGTTATGGTAATAATTTTTTCTTCAAAAATGATTTGTTGGTAAAATGTTTATTTCAAAAATATATCTTTTCTATAAAAGTCTATTTTTATACTTTCATGGTGTTTTGACCCCATTTTAGGGGGTAACTATTTGCCCATAGTTGGGACCTTAACAGGTGCTACCACTCCAGGTCAGGGTGGACCTAGGAACAACAGCAATTAAGAGCTGGTTTCATGCTCCTCACAACCTCCTAATAAGAGTCCTTGCTGCAGGATGGAAAGAGAGACAGGGGAAAGCAGCGTTAGACGTACTTGTTAGGTCTGAGCAAATGGTTCATGGAGCGGGGCTTAGAAGATATACTAAGAGAAAAATTATTGAGAGCGACAAGAGACAGAACCAAGTGGAAGTCCATGATCGCTTACGTCCTGAATGGACACGGCACAAGAAGAAGAAGAAGAAGAAGAAGAAGAAGAAGAAGAAGAAGAAGAAGAAGAAGAAGAAGAAGAAGAAAGAAATCAACTTCGCTTTAATCAGCGTTTTAAATTGTTTCCTTTTTTAATCACTTTTTTTATATTTATATATTTCGGTCTTAGTTTCTGCAAATGTTCCAAAAATGAGGAAGGAAGGCCTTGAGAACTTGATACTCACAGGTCGGATAAATAGAAGAAGAGACAGGGAAAAGCAGCGCAATATATTCTTAATAAATCTGAGCAAATTGATGAGGGAGTGGGGTTTTAAAGAGATACCAAGAGAAAATATTTTGAGAGCGACAAGAGACAGAGCCAAGTGGAAGTCCATAATCGCCTACGTCCTGTAGGGACACTGCACATGAAGAAGTAAAATGCTTCAGGTTTAATGGAAGTTTGTGCTGCCGTGATATACATGTGTCATACTTGTAATGAAACATTTTTAATCTGATATTTTTAGAAATTCCATGGTTATTTTTAGTAGATATCCGTATATGAAAGAGACACTCTGTTTTTTTTTTTAATTTTGAATGGAGTGTATAACGTTTATCGGTCTGTGCACTCGAGAGAATCTAACTGAGAAAGTGTTCTCTAGTCTTCGAATCTAAATTTTAAAGAATAATTTTATACAATTCTTTTTTTTTTTTTAAATCTTTTGATATTTTTGTTAAAAAAAATGAAGAATAATGCTCCACCCGCTCTCATGCAAAATGAATTTCAGTAACTGATAAAAACGACGAAAATCTAATAACTTTGTTTTATTTGATAATCGATTAATTAAGAAGAGTTTAATTTGTTATTGGCGTCTCCGCATGGATAAAAAAAAAACGATAAAAATTATCTGATAAAGGCTTTTTGAAACTATAATCATTGCTAACTAGAGTACTGAAAGACAGGAAGATCTCATTAGAAACAAAGAAAAGAGTGCTGGATTGCTATGTAATATCTGTCTTTTTGTATGGAAGTGAAATCTGAACGATCTCATCAAAGATGAAGGAGAGGCTTGAGGCAGCAGAAATGTAGTTTTACAGAAGGATGCTGATATACCACGTGCAACGATGAGGTGTTGCAAACAAGAAAAATAATGATATTAAATATCAGGAAGAGACAAATGAGGTTCCTGGGACACGTAATGAGGAAGCAAGGCTTGAATAACTTGATCTTCACAGGTCGGATAAATGGAAGGAGAGACAGGGGAAAGCAGCGTCAGACGTACTTGTTAGGTCTGAGCAAATGGTTCATGGAGCGGGGCTTAGAAGAGATACCAAGAGAAAAATTATTGAGAGCGACAAGAGACAGAACCAAGTGGAAGTCCATGATCACCTACGTCTTGAAGGGACACGGTACATGAAGAAGTAAAACGTTTCAGGTTTAATGGAAGTTTGTGTTGCCATGATATACATGTGTCATACTTGTAAAGAAACATTTTTAATCTGATATTTTTAGAATTTTAATGGTTATTTTTAGTACATATCCGTATATGAAAGAGACACTGTTTTTTTTTAAATTTTGAATGGAGTGTATAACGTTTATCGGTCTGTGCACTCGAGAGAACCTAACAATGAGAAAGTGTTCTCTAGTCTTCGAATCTAAATTTTAAAGAACAATTTTATACAATTCTTTTTTTTTGAAAATCTTTTGATATTTTTGTTAAAAAAATGAAGAATAATGCTCCACCTACTCTCATGCAAAATGAATTTCAGTAGCTGATAAAAACGACTTTGTTTTATTTGATAATTGATTAATTAATATGTCTCCGTATGGATTAATAAAACGATAAAAATTATCTGATGGCTTAATTTGATGCTATTCTGCGAAATCATGCTGGTAAAAAAATTTATTTTAATCGTTTCACCCCAAGCAGGGCATTTCACTGCCACTATTGCGCTTGGGGCTACATAGGGGAAGGTAAATAGAAAGAGTGGTTAGATATAGGAAATGTCAGAAGGGGGGGTGATAGGTAGTTTGGAGGATTGGAAGAGTGTTTGAAAGAATGGAAGCGAGTTAGTGTGTTAGGAGGTGTCTATTGACCTTACATTTAAACTCCTGGAGATTGTAGCCGTCGGGGAAGCAGTCATGTGGAAGGGAATTCCACAGTCGGGAAGTACGAGAAAAGAAACTGTTGCGGTTGCATTTTATCGGTTTCACTGTAAAAGGGTGGGACCTAGTTGCTAATCTAGTATCTCGTGCAAATTCGAACCTAGGGGACACCAGTGATCTAAGTTCATCGGAGCAGAAACCATGAAAGTATTTATAGAAGAAACACAGGGAAGCCACGTCGCGCCGGTGAGAGAGAGACTGCAGGCGGTCTGCCAAGTCAGTATCGATCACATTACAGACCCTCCGCTGTACCTTGTCGAGAAGCCAAAGGAAAATAGCAGGGGCACCCGACCAGATATGGCAACAGTATTCAATGCATGGACGGATGGTAGATTTATAAATGTGCAGGATAGATTCAGACGGAAAAAACCACCGGTCCCTGCACAGAGAACCGACTTTCATAGCAGCGGATTTAGCAATGGATTCGATATAGTCATTCCACTTGAGGTCCGCTGAAAGTGTGAGACCAAGGAGGCGTAGTGTTTTACTCTCTGGGAGGCAATACTGGTCCATGCTAATGGGAGGTAGGTGCGGTTGTCTATGATGGCTAATTGATAGTAGCTTCGTTTTAGAAGCATTAAAATTTACGAGCCATTTCTTACCCCAGTCCACTACGGATTGGAGGTCCTTTCCAAGCTCGGCTGCAAGGTTAGCTTTGTCGCCCACACCAGATTTTTGGATATCAATAAAGAATTCAATTTATTTAAAATTCTAAAATTATTATTTGTTTATATATCTGAGATGAGGTAATTATTTACGTTGCTCAGGCTTTTCTACTCATCTTTGTTGTTATCTTCACGACGTTTCAGTCGTTGTACGTTCCAGCCTTCTTCAGGTGATTAGAATTCCTGAAAAACTGTTTATTTTGTTCACTGGGGTAGATTGTTTTAGTTTTATGTGTCTTAAGCGCTATATGTCCTCAAAGAGATATAGCTCAGTGGATAAAAACGTTGGTTGAATCTATTGACTTGACACAAAGACTCCTGAGTTCTATCATTGTCTACAGCAGATGTGTACAAAGCAATGTCTTCTTCTTCTATGTGCCTTGTCCTTTCAGGACGTAGGCGATCATGGCCTTCCACGTCTCCCTATTCCTGGTGGCTCTGAGCATACTTTCTCCTGTAACACCACGCAAATCCCGTTCTGTCATCCACCGGCTCAGGCCCTTCAGATAAGTTATCCGTTGCTTTCCTTTGTCTCTTTTTGGCTGTTAGTATCAGGTTCTCCAAACCCTCCTTCTTAATTACATGTCCCAGGAACCTCATCTGTCTCTTTCTGATGGTTAATATTAATTTCCTTTTTGTTTCCATCTTTTCCAAAATCTCATCATTGCTCACATGCTCGGTCCATGATATCCGCAGCATCCTTCTGTAGAACCACATTTCTGATGCTTCAAGTTTTTCCTACATCTTTGATGATATTGTCCAGCATTCACTGCCATATTGAAGAACTGTCATCACATAGCAATCTAGTACTTTCTTCTTTGTTTCTAGTGGAAATCTCCTGTCTTAATACTTTACTCATCTTCTGGAACGCGTCCTTCGCATGCTAATTCGCCTTCGGATCTCTGCGTCGCACTTTCCGTCTTCTGTTAGAACACTTCCCAGGTATTAAAATTTTTCTACCTGCTTGATTTTAGTATCTCTCAACTGTATTTGGCATTTTGGGCTGCTCTTTTTGCTGATGACCATGCATTCGGTTTTCTTGCCGTTTAAAGTTAATATTAAGAGAATCTTGATACTAATCCATTTAGAGTGCAAGAAATATTCCATTATTTTCACTATTTTCATTGTTCGAACTGTAGGTCTCATCTTCGTTGCTATCTTCACGACGTTTCAGCCGTTGTATGTTACACCTTTCTTCAGGTGATTGGAATTTCGAAAAAAGTAACCTTTTATTTTGTTCGCTGTGGTAGATAGTTCTAGTTCTGTGTGTCCTTACGCGCTATATGTCCTCAAAGTGATATAGTCCAGCGGATGAAAACGTTGATTGAATCTAGTGACTTCACACAAAGTTCCATAATTGGCTACAGCAGAGTTGTACAAAACAATGTAAATAGTGTAAATTATCTTGATACTAATCCATTTTCGGTGCAAGAAATACTTTGTGGTTGAAAATAAAATGCAAATAATAAACTCCCATGCCAAGTTTTTTGGGGAAATACATAAAATGAATAAACAGGGAGTGATTAGCAGATTGACGCCATTTTATATTTTTAATTTCGCGCATGCGCGTTCTTTAGTTTTGAGTCCGTTGACTGTACAGTATAGTATGGTCAGCTGGGTATTGTCTGTGAGAAAAAGAGAACGGTTACGCAATTTAGTCCGCCAGAAATTTAGACACGGCTTGCTTGGAATTCGCACCGGAAGCTAGACTACGAACATTTCAGTGTTTGTGTGTCAATCAGATGACAGTGCAAAGCATTCGGAAGAGTTGGGTGTATAACTAGTCAACCTCATGGTGACTGGAGGGAACGCTAGTGATGGTGGCACGATGCCCCCATTCATCTTCCCAGAAGGCCTCAAACTCAACCCGGATACTTACATCAAGTGCCTTGAGGAAGGAGTGTTTCTCTTAGTCAACATGGTGTTTGTTGGAAGATCCTATGTCTGGCACAAGATTCTGCATTATGCTACACAAGGCGGAGAATCGAGTCATGGCTTTCAGATAATTTCTGCGACCACATCGCTCCTTACATCTGGTCACCTAACTCTCCAGACTGCAACCCCCTTGATTGTTATGTGGGGGGGGCAGTTGTGCCAGAGACCAACAAAACTCTTTGTAAGACCAAAAAGGAACGGAAGGTAAACATTATGGCAGCATTCATTAACATAAACAAGGAGACCATCCAGAAGAGTCGCAGGAGATTTCAAACCAATAGCCATTTTCTTGAATGAATTTACTTTTAGTATTTCAAGATATGTGTGTGTAACTTTGGTAAATATATATAACATGAGATGTCTGTGTTACTTTCATTTTTGAAAAATTTTGGTAACAATTTACCAATCTATTTACCATATATATATTTTTCTAAACATATACTGTTAAATATAAGAGACAATGAATGTCTATTATGTTTAGTCATAACCTGTTCTAAACATCGTATTTTGGCTTCAATTTCAGGCGAAAATAAAGACAAAAATTCTCCGACATTTGGATAATATTTTATTAAATTGGTTCTAAGCTTTCGGCTCACATGAACCATCTTCAGAGAGGTTACAAAGACGTTAACATAAAAATATTCACCATCAAAGATGATTTTATCTTGTGTTGACATAAAACTTTGCTAAGCAACGATAACAGTTTTCAAATAGCAAACGCAGTTTGTAAATTTGTAATGCGGTTCTATGACGTCACACCGTGTGAGAGTTCGAAATGATAACATAACCATTTATTTAAATGCAATGTAATGTTTTATGACCAGATTTAAACGAGATTTTTTTAAAGTGTGGGTTAAGTAGAGAGAAAAGAAAAGATACACGGGTGAGTAGAAAGAACCGGAGTCAAGTGGATACGAGATGGGAATTGATATTGCATTTAAGTTATTGGAAGTTGTAGCCGTCAGGAAAACAAGTATATGAATTGAATTTCCATAGGTGAGAAAAGAAGCTGATAGAGTAGAATTGTTGGCTGAATTTGGTTGATGCAACTGTAAATGGGTGGGCCCTTGTTGCCAGTCTGGTTGTATGAGTAAATTCTTGTGGAGTGGGCTCCAGTGACCTAAGTTCGTCGCAGAAGAAGCCATGAAAATATTTGTAGAAGAGAAAGAGGTAAGCCACGTCTCGTCAGTAAGAAAGTGTCTGCATCGAGCTACCAGGTCAGGACCTTTGGAGTCTGTCTAGAACCCTGAAATGAACAGCAGAGGCGCCTGACCAGATATGACAACAGTATTCTATGTACGGTCAGATGGTTAACTAGAGAAAACGTAATAATATTAAGCAGTACTTCTGTCTTCGAATCTAAGTTTTAAAGAATAATTATTTTTCTTTTATATTGATCGTGTACACAATTCTTTTTCTGAACATCTTTTGATATTTCTGTTAAAAACGAAGAATAATGCCCCACCCGCTTTCATACAAAATGAACTTCAAGAGCTGATAAAAATGACGAGAATCTAATAACTTTGTTTTATTTGATAATCAATTAATTAATAAGAGTTTAATTTGTAATTAGAGTCTCCGTATAGAGATAAAAAGAAAACGATAAAAATCATCTGATGGTTTCATTTAGTGTTGCTATTCTGAATCATGCTGGCAAATAATATCAGTAAAGAACTCATTATATTATAAATTTTAAAATTGTTATTTCTCTATAAATCTAAGATGACTTATTGTGATTATTTATATTGTTCAAAATCCTGGGTGCCGAGTTCGAATTTCAGTTGAATTCCTTGCATTCACTTACGCACAGTTACCTTTTGGAAAGGTATTAATCCGTCTCTTCCCTCCAGTTATAGGTTAAATAATAAAACAGATTGGTTTATATAGTCTTATCTGACAACCAGTCTACTGCAGAAAGCAATGACAACCTACTGCGAGATAATCTTCTGCCCAGTTAGTCATGTCTCGAAAGAGACATGATCGCCCAAAGCGTGCATCACGTATGGTAATTAACTGACTGACATTGTTCGAAATGTTGCCCTCATCATTGTTGCCACATGATGAAGTTTTGGCCGTTGTACGCTTCGGTCTTCTTAAAGATCTGTCTATATTTCTGAGATAAGATATTCCATTATTTACACTATTTTCATTGTTCGAACTGTTGGTCTCATCTTCGTTGCTATATTCACGACGTTTCAGCCGTTGTATGTTACACCTTTCTTCAGGTGATTGGAATTTCGAAAAAAGTAACCTTTTATTTTGTTCGCTGTGGTAGATAGTTCTAGTTCTGTGTGTCCTTACGCGCTATATGTCCTCAAAGTGATATAGTCCAGCGGATGAAAACGTTGATTGAATCTAGTGACTTCACACAAAGTTCCATAATTGGCTACAGCAGAGTTGTACAAAACAATGTAAATAGTGTAAATTATCTTGATACTAATCCATTTTAGGTGCAAGAAATACTTTGTGGTTGAAAATAAAATGCAAATAATAACCTCACATGCCAAGGTTTTTGGGGAAATACATAAAATGAATAAACAGGGAGTGATTAGCAGATTGACGCCATTTTATATTTTTAATTTCGCGCATGCGCGTTCTTTAGTTTTGAGTCCGTTGACTGTACAGTAAAGTACGGTCAGTTTGGTATCGTCTGTAAGAAGAAGAGCATTTGGTGTTGCTCCGTGAAATTATGCTGGCAAAAGATATCAGTAAAGAACTCATTGTATTATATATTTTAAAATTGTTATTTGTTCATATATCTGAGATGAGGTATTGTAATTATTTATATTGTTTACATAGTTCGGACTGTTGCCCTCATCATTGTTGCCATATTTATGGAGCTTTGGCCGTTGTATGTTCCGGTCTTAATAAGAAGCTGTCTATATATCTGAGATGAGTTATTTTAATTAATTACACTATTTACATTGTCCTCATCATTGTAACCATTTTTACGACATTACAACCGTTGTACGTTCCGACCTTGTTCATTGTCTGTCTGTAATTCTGAGATGAGTTAATGTAATTAGTTGCACTATTTACATTGTTCGAACTGTTTGCCTCATTTTTGTTGATATATTTATGACGTTTCGGCCGTTATACGCTCCGAACTTCTTCAGGATCTGATCTGTCTATATTTCTGAGATGAGTTATTCTCATTATTTTTCACTATTTACATTATTCGGACTATTGTTCTTATCCATGTTGCCATATTTACGACGTTTTAGCCGTTTTACGCTCCGACCTTCCTACGGATCCGTCTATATTTCTGAGATGTGGTATTGTAATAAGTTACACTATTTACATTGTTCGGATTGTTGTAGTAATCTTTGTTATCATATTTACGACGTTTCGGCCATTTAATGTTCCGGCTTTCTTAATGATCTGTCTTTGTTTCTGGGATGGGGTATTACCATTATTTCACTATTTCTATTTTTCGAACTGCTGTGTTCATCCTGGTTGACATATTTACGACTTTTCGAATGTTGTACACTCCGACCTTTTTCAGGGTCTGTCTATATTTCTGAGATTAGGTATTGTAATTATTTATACTATTTACATTTTACGGACTGTTGCCGTCAGCTTTGTTGCTATATTTACGATGTTTCGGCCGTTGTACGCTCCGGCCTTTTTCAGAATCTGCGTCCTATCTAGCTAAGATAAATAACCACTCGATCTGGAATGTTTTTGATCGTTCGGGGAAGGAGAGATCTTCACAGCATAGCAAAGTTCTGTTTATCGTTCTCAAGAAACGCATACTTACTCGTTCATTTATTCACGAAATCCCATATCTGTAGAGTTTCGTATTTAAAACGTAAGCAAAGCAATTTGATGTCGGTTTAAAAGTAAATCCGCGAATTCTTTAGACGTTTGGAATAAGAAAAAATAAGTTGCATATGTACATACGTAGATATCGAAAATATTTTTTTACAAAAGAAATGAAACTAGAGGATTCCTCATCAATTGACATATATCTGTGAATTCCTATTCATATGAGAATTTAAAGATACGTTTTTTTTTTGCCACAATTAAAACAGTAAATGTAACACTATCGACATTGGCCCTTCTTTTTATACGCGCAGGTAGGGCTCAACTAGTCTCTGTTTTTATTTTATTATAAACTTTTCTTAATTACTTAGTGCGTCCCGTGTTAAGTCAGTCAGTTAAATGCCATACATGGGAAGTGTTCTAATAGAATACGGAAAGTACGACACAGAGATCCGAGGGCGAATTGGCATGGCCAAAGACGTATTCTAGAAACTGAGTAGAGTATTAAATCAGTCAGTTAAGTGCCATACGTGATACACGCTTGGGCGATCATGTCTCGAAAGAGATATGACTGACTGGGCAGAAGATTATCCCGCAGCAGGTTGCCATTGCTTTCTGCGGTAGACTGGTTGCCGACCAAGGCTATAGAACCCAGTCTGTCCTGCTATTTAACCCATAACTGGAAGGAATAGACGGATTAATACATTTCCCAAGGGTATTTGTGCGTAAGTGAATACAATGGATTCAACTGGAATTCGAACTCGGCTCCCCGGTTTCTCTTTCCGAGCCGATATCCACTGTACCACAGACAGGAAAATTTCGCTAGAAGAGATTTTTGTATTTCTATGCGATGTCGGTTCTTCAATATAGCAGTGAATGCTGGACAATATCATCGACGATAAAGGAAAAACTTGAAGCAACTGAAATATAGTTCTACAGGAGGATGCTGCGGATATCATAGGCCGAGCATGTGAGCAATGATGAGCTTTTGGAAAGGATGGAAACGAAAGGAAAGTTAATGCTGAGCATCCAGAAGAGACAACTAAAGTTCCTGGGACATGCAATGAAGAAGGAGGGCTTGGAGAGCCTGATACCAACAAGGCAGATAGAGGGAAGAAAAGACAGGGGAAACAGCGTGTAAAGTACTTCACTGGCTTGAGCGGGTGGATGGTAGAACGGGGGTTGCGTGGTGTAACAGGAGAAAGAGCCACCAGGGATAGAGAGACGTAGAAGTCCATGGTCGCCTATGTTCTGAAAGAACAAGGCACATAGAAGAAGAAGATACATGCTTGGGGGATCATGAGTGAAGATTTTCCCGCAGTTGGTTGCCATTATTTTCTGCGATAGACCGGTTTCTAACCAAGGTTATAGAAACCAATATATTCCGCTATTTAATTCTTTTTCCAGATCATCAGTTAAGTGCCATATGTGATACACGCTTGGGCGATCATGTCTCTTTTGAAACATGACCGACTAGGCAGAAGATTTTTCCGCAGTAGGTTGCTATTACTTACTGCGATAGACTGGTAGCCAACCAAGGCTATATAACTCACTCTGCTCTTCTATTTAACCCACAGCTAGAGGGAGCAGAAATAGATTAATATTTTTCTTAAGGTATTTGTGTTAAAGTGAATGAAACGAATTCGACTGGAATTCGAATTTGGCCTTCCGGTTTCTGATTTCAAATCGTCCCGTATTTACTTAAACTATAATCATCAGTACGTTCTCTGGTTCTAAGTGTACTTCCGCATGAGATCATTTCTAAACACGATCATTTTCAAACGTCTGCATGCACTTTAGATAAAGAAATACACCATTTGGCCGAAAATGAATATAAAGAAATCGGATTTGTGTATAGAATGATGTACACACGCCTGACATTAAAACATGAATATTTAAGCATTTACGGCACGCCATTTTAAAATTAGTAGAAAGAGATGGAGTAAATATACAATTGACTCTGTGTTAATGTAACCAGAACGAATGATTAAGAAGGCCGGAGGAGGTAGAAGAAAAAGAAGATTCTTAGGATAGGGAGCATGGATAAAGATAGATCTATGTAAAAAGATTGAGAGAGAGAGAGAGAGAGAGAGAGAGAGAGAGAGAGAGAGAGAGAGAGAGAGAGGGACACAAAAGTAGATAGAAACACAAATATTTAAGAATTGACTGACATAGATAGAGAGATAGATACACACATAGTGCTATGAATATATATATATATATATATATATATATATATATATATTAATTCAGATACTTTAATCCAAGCGAAAAAAGCAGAAAGATAAATTCCAAAACCCGATCCTAATTAATATTAAAATTTTTTTTTAATATTAAAAAATGATACCGGAAGAGAGCTCCATGTAATAAAATATTACAGAGCAAATATAAATTAAAAAAAGGATTAATTCAATGATGTTGGGTGATCATTTCGATATGAAAATCCACCCCACGGGGGATAACACATCACCTCAGCAACAGAAAAATTCTTTCAGAAACTGGAGAAAAATCAGTTTAATTTTCCTTTTTAAATAGATTTGCAAAGAAATTAAAAAAAAAGAAAAAGATAAAACAAAATAAAATCAAATAAACAAGAAAAGAAAAAATTGACATCGTCTGGGTTCGCAAAAAAAAAAGAAAGAGAATTGTAACTTAAAAATTAACAGACTGCCTTGTTGAATTGATGTAAGGTTAAGCAACACGGAAAAAAGGTGGGAGATAAGAGAGATAAAGGAAGAAAGGGAGGGAAAAAGAAAAGAACAGAAAGAAAATTTTTTTTATATATTACAGACGCTGGACATATTCAAAAACCTAATTTCCCAAAAGCGTTGAAGTATTAAAAAAAGGCCTTTACTTAAAAAGGCATAATTATTTTTAAAGGGAATAAAAAGATACAGGATTTAAAATAAATTTAAAAAAAAAAATTAGGTCATTTGATTTAAACTAAATAAAGACATCGCTTGGAAAAAAAAAATTCATTTACAATTATGCATACATATAGAAGTACACACATACATACATACACATACACACACACAATTCTTCGATTATGAATACATATATACATACATACACATACACACACACATACATTCAATTCCATACACACTTATTTACGTATATAGACATACATGCGCATACACACATATATGAGTACACACATACAAAAATTCACACACACAATATATATGTCTACACACACACACATGCACACACACACACACACACACACACACACACACACACACATATATATATATACATTATACATATGCACACACATACATATAAAAAATATAAAAAATTAATGAATATTATAAAAAAAAGCATTTAAATAGGTAAAAAATTTTTCTCACACATAAAAACATATATACACACATACATATATACACACATATATACAAATATGCACATACACACACAAACATACACATATACATAAAAATTATAAAACGAAAAATTAAAAATTAAAAATTAAAAAATTAAAAAAAATTAAAAAACTTAAAATTTAAAAATTAAAATTTAAAATTTAAAATTTAATTTTAAAATCCGCCCTATGACGGCACTTATTAATGAATTCCTTTCTAAGATTCAAAAGTAAGTCCTGATGAGGATACTTCAAAATCAGAATCTTCTCCAATAAACATAGACGGCATCTATCACCTATTATGAGAATATATATATATATATATATATATATATATATATATATATATTATGAATATATTATTCCAGGTGAAGAGGACTCAAGTTTTTCAGTGCTCTGGCATTTATTTTATTATAAACAGTGCTCAATATAATGAGTATTATAGAGCTTAGTATAATTATATAGTTTTGCATCAATTGTACATTGATACACGGAAATTTCTGTTTCGAAATAGATTCTCATCATCAGGCAATGTTGATGTTAGTTGTGCAAATTTAAATGACAAAAATTTTTGGTTTGCTGTGAATGTATGTGGGTGTTTCTTATGGCTAATCAGAATATATATATATATATATATTAATATATTACGAATAGTCATTCGCAGACACATCTGTTTCGCTGTATCACAGCTCATCAGTACGGTTAGACAGCTGATTGCTTTTTACCCAGGATTGAAACCCGACCGAATTGGCGTCAGTCGGCGATTCTACCTCTGAGCTAAATCCAAGTAAAGAGAACTAACAGTTTTACAATTCCGAGTTCTCTGGTATTTTTTTTTTAAAGTTCTTAATACAATGAATATTGTAGAGCATAATAAAATCATATAATTATATTTGATTTTTAATTAAAAATACACTGCGACACGGAAATTTCTATGTTTCGAGATTTCTATTTGTCATCAGGCAATGATAGATCATTGTTGTGAAAATGATTTTCATTTAAATATAAGAAACAATACGTTTGTTATTTATAGATAGTGGATGTCTTCCCTTCTCTATAAATAGTAGAAATCTCGAAACATAGAAACTTCCGTGTCGCAGTGTATTTTTAATTAAAAATCAAATTGAATTATATGCTTTATATATATATATATATATATATATATATATATATATATATTTTCTAAACATTCGCTGTTAAATATAAGAGACAATGAATGTCTATTATGTTTAATCATGAGCCGTTCTAAACGTCGTATTTTTGCTTTAATTTCAGTTGAAAATAAAGACAAAAATTCTCCAACATTTGGATAATTATTTATTGGTTTTCTTCTAAGCTTTCGGCTCACATGAGCCATCTTCAGATTAGAAGAAAACCAATAAATAATTATCCAAATTTAGGAGAATTTGAAATGTTAACAGAACCATATATTTAGATGCAATGTAATGTGTTATGACCAGATTTAAATGTGATTTTATTAAGTGCGGGTTGGTTTGATTTAAAGTAGATGGCCTTTAATATCTGAAGTTATTTTTACTGTGTGCATGAGTGTGTTTTAGTGTATTGTTGACTAAAATCTGTCTAATATTACCTACATGGTTATGTTTTTTTAAGAAATATATATATATATATATATATATATATATTTCTTAAAAAAATTTATATTTAAAAAAATTTTTTTCTTTAGTTTCTTTCTTTTTCCCTCCCTTCCTTCTTTTATCTCTCTTACCACCTTTTTTCCGTGTTGCTTAAACTTACGTCGATTTAATACGGCTGTCTGTTAATTTTTAGTTACGTTCTCCCTTTTTTTGCAAACCCAGACGATGTCAATTTTTTTTTCTTTTCTTATTTATTTGATTTTATTCTATCTTTTTCTTTTTCTTTTTCGTTTTCTTTTTCTTTTTCTTTCCCTTTATTTTTATTTTTATTTTATTTTATTTTATTATTTATTTTTTAATTTCTTTGCAATCTATTTAAAAAGGAAAAGTAGACTAATTTTTCTCCAGTTTCTGAAAGGTTTTTTCTGTTGCTGAGGTGATGTGTCGTCCCCCGTGGGGATCTTCATATCAAAATGGCCATTCAACATCTTTGAATTAATCCTTTTTTAATATATATATATATATATATATATATATATATATTGATGTGACTTTTTTTTTCTTTTGGATTGGTTAAAGGAATACGTCTACTATACCAAACCAAAATTTGGAAGAACTTGAAGGGTGAATAGAAAAAGATATGCCTTCCCTACCAAAAGAGTTTTTGTTGAAATCAGTTGACGCGATTTCTGGGCTGCTCAAGATGCTGGGACCAAAATCCAGTGCCCGTATCGAAATTTTATAAGACTTCATGCTTAATAAATAAGCTGTAATGGCGAGTTACATTACAATCACCCTGTTCGGTTATTTCTCCGCCATTTTAATCTTTATAAAAGAGAGAAAAGCGTTAGAACTCAACAAAAACTAAAAACCCACGAAAATATTCCTTGTTCGTCGTATTTAATGAAACATGTATAAAAGAAGGATTGTTGTCTAAATATATAATAATCAAACATACCATACGTAAAGATATGCATACAAAGAAATTTGAACCGTTTAAATGCCGACTGCACTGAGCGGAAGTATCAGTATTGACGTTTCTAGTTAAATTAACGAAAAGTTCAAAGACGACAGCGCCCTTTCATCCGGTGTTCGTTATAATCAGCGGGATTACAGGACACTATTGATTGGCTTTACGAAGTCACGTGGTGTGCATCCTGCGCGCAAATCTGTTGACTTGAAAGCGAAGGCACGCTGGCATCGCACTTGCTGCGGTATTCTATACTGTTCGCGTAAAATTAAGTCACCACCTTAGTGTGGAATTTTTCACCATTGATATAAGTATGTGGAAGTTTTATAGTAAATACTTAATGCTCGTGAAACATTTATCCCATGTAAAATATTGGCAGACTCATGTGAGTCAGGGTAAAAAATAATAATAATAAAAATAACACCACAATAAATTCAAAACAACAGAAATTAGATGCATGTACAGGGTGTTGCAGCAAAATCTGAAACTTGACAAAAAGAAAATGAAATAGGCAATAAAAACAAGAGTTGTATATGCAGAAAACCGACACTTTATTTAGCAACAGCTAAAGTTACATACTACATTATTTTTTAATGTAACCGCCGGCGGCGGCGACGACTATCTCAAGGCGGGTGCGAAAGCAGTCAAATGCTTTGGTGACCATGTCCTTGTCCATAACGGCGAACGCCTCCATGATGGCAGCTTTCAGAGAGTCGACCGTGTTGTGGGTGTGCTTGTTGGTCTTGACCTCGATCACGCCCCAAAAGAAATAGTCAAGGGGGTTGCAACCGGGTAAGGAGGGCGGCCACAAGTTCGGTGACCAGTGGTGAGGAACGTCTAGGTCGTCTTGGCCTTGTGTGCAGGAGCGGAGTCCTCCTGGAAGATGTAGGGGCGTCCATCGGCGATCTCGTCCATCCATGGCTTCACCACGCACCTCAGCACCTCCTGGTAGATCTCAGCGGTGACTATCTTTCGTTTTTTTTGTCTATTTCGTTTTTTTTTTTTGATTTTGCAGCAAAACCCTGCATATAACGAGCTATAAGAATAGGTTTGTGTCTGATTGTGTGAGTGTGAAACACGTGTGTATATATATATATATGTGTGTTCGAGAGTTTAGTTAAAAAAGAACACAAGAATAAATATACTCCACGTGCGACTGCATCTAAAAACAAGTTGAGAGAGAGAGAGAGAGAGAGAGAGAGAGAGAGAGAGAGAGAGAGAGAGATAATGTACTTGTGTTTTTATAGATTTAAAAAGCGCCATATAAGAGACATTTTTGATAAAGCCAGTTGGTTGGTTTAGCGGCATATCAACACCTGTATGGGTTACTTAAGGTCGAAATATAAATAATATTGACACTATTTTATGTTGCCAACTAAATATATATAACTTAATTGTTTGCCTAGAATTACAGATAAAAATATTGCTGGTGATTTCATTAAAAATTATGCAGTATTGGTCCTTTTTTACATAAAAATATATTACTGATATTTTTTTATCATAAAACTGTACTTTTATATTTTCATAGTGTTTTCTTTGTAGTTTCACTATTTACCCATAGCTGGGACCCTAACAGCTGCTACCACCCCTGATCAAGGTGCACCTGAGAAGAAGAACACTTCAGAGTTCGTTCCATACTCCTCAAAACCACTAACTTCTCGATCAGACAAAGCCAATTTGGGTAGCCCATACACTAACTATTGACACCTTCGTAATAAAAGACCTTTTGTTTCACCAGTGCAGCTCATAGTGTCGGACAGGAGAATCTCAAACTTGGCCTTTTTAACGACACAGAGATAGTTTCGGCTTATTTAAAATATAAGTAAATATTTTTGATAAAATTTCTTTCATTTTTATTTTATTGTTTTATTTTTTTAAATTTCAGATTCTAATTAATAAAACAAAAACTTCTAGGAAAAATTCGACTTTATTTATCAACATATGTGCGTTGTGGTACAGTGGGTACCGGCTCGGAACAAGAAACCGAGGAGCTGAGTTCGAATTCCAATTGAATCCATTGTATTCACTTACGCGCAAATACCCTTGGGAAAGGTATTAACCCGTCTCTTCCTTCCAGTTATGGGTTAAATAGCAGGACAGACTGGGTTCTATAGCCTTGGTCGGCAACCAGTCTAGCGCAGAAAGCAATGACAACCTACTGCGGGATAATCTTCTGCCCAGTTAGTCATGTCACTTTCGAGACATGATCGCCCAATCGTGTATCACGTATGGCACTTAACTGACTGAATGAATATAATAGTTGGAATAATGATTAAGGCTTATATTGGTCATAAAGTGGGGGATCAGTTTATTACTTCATAACAATAGGAAACCGATCCCCCACTAATTACTACATAATAATATAATAGATTTCTTTTCCCTTTACCTATGAGTCAAATAACAGGACAGATTGGGTTCTATAGCCTTGGTCGGCAACCAGTCTACCGCAGAAGCAATGGCAAACTACTGCGGGATAATCTTCTGCCCAGTCAGTCATGTCACTTTCGAGACATGATCGCCCAATCGTGTATCACGTATGGCACTTAACTGACTGACTCCTTCTAGGGTGATACACTGATTTCAACGATTCTCTAACAATTCGATGCCTTTTTTTTTGTAGAAAGATTTGTCTTTGGCCTCAAAATAAGTCTCCGTTTCCGATATCACTTCTTCATTGTAGTCAGATCTTTTTCCCTGAGACATTCTTTTGAGGTCTTCAAACAGCTAGTAGTCGCTGAGCGCCAGATCTGGAGAATAGGGTGGGTGCGGAAGCAATTTGAAGTGCGATTCATGTCGTTTTGCCATCGTTGCTATTGAATTGTGAGACGGTGCGTTGCTTTGGTGAAAGATAACTTTTTCTTCATCA
The DNA here is from genome assembly GCA_037127315.1 of Ascarosepion bandense. Taxonomy (NCBI): domain Eukaryota; kingdom Metazoa; phylum Mollusca; class Cephalopoda; order Sepiida; family Sepiidae; genus Ascarosepion; species Ascarosepion bandense. The sequence continues at coordinate 656,862 of JBBBDQ010001830.1, forward strand.
TTTGTTGCCGTTTTTTGGCAATTTCTTCCTTCCTGTGATGCTATATAATATTCTCTATTGATGTTTCTTCCTTTCTCAATCTAATCGATGAACAAAATACCTAGCGCATCCCAAAATACAACAGCCAAAACCTTGCCTGCTGATGTTTGCGTTTTTGGTCGCTTTGGACGGCTTTCACCTGCTGCTGTCTACTCAGCTGACTGTTAATTTGAATCCGGAGTGAAGTGATGGATCCTGGTTACAGCCATTGTCAATATTTACTAAAAATACCTTGTTGATGCGTTGAAATAGTTGCAAACAACGCATTATTGTTTTTGATCGACTGTAGCAAACGCTGCACCCACTTTGAACACAGCTTTCTCATTGACAGATGTTCATACAAAATGCTGAATACACTTCCTTCTGATATGTTCACCTCCTCTGCTATCTTACGCAACTTCAATTTACGATCGGCCAAAACGAGTTTGTAGATTTTTTTTGTGCTTTCCGGGAAAACTGCCGAGTTTTAACGACCTGGGCGTTCAGTATCATTTGTGTCTGTACGACCTCGTTTAAAGTCAGCATACCACCTCTTAACCGTTTAAAGTCAGCATACCACCTCTTAACCGTTTAAAGTCAGCATACCACCTCTTAACCGTTTAATATCAGCATACCACCTCTTAACCGTTTAAAATCAGCATACCACCTCTTAACCGTTTAAAGTCAGCATACCACCTCTTAACCGTTTAATATCAGCATACCACCTCTTAACCGTTTAATATCAGCATACCACCTCTTAACCGTTTAAAATCAGCATACCACCTCTTAACCGTTTAAAGTCAGCATACCACCTCTTAACCGTTTAATATCAGCATACCACCTCTTAACCGTTTAAAATCAGCACACCACCTCTTAACCGTTTAAAATCAGCGCACCACCTCTTAACCGTTTAAAATCAGCATACCACCTCTTAATCGTTTAATATCAGCATACCACCTCTTAACCGTTTAAAATCAGCATACCACCTCTTAACCGTTTAAAGTCAGCATACCACCTCTTAACCGTTGTTTTCGACGGAGCAGTGTCCGAATAACACTTATCATGTCATAATAGTATTTTTCCCATCAGAAAGCAATGACATTCAGATTTTTCCATTGTTTTGAACATTTTGTAACAGAAGCTTCACTTAAATAACAGTAATTTGTAAAGTAATAATCTGATTGGGCCCAAATTTTGTCACGTGTCATTTGAAGGCTAGTACTTCATCAAAATCATTTGGATTTTTTATTAGTGGCCTCATCTATATGTCAGGCCCTGGACTTATTGAGTGACTAGCAGTATAGCCCGGCGTTGCTCGGGTGTAATGAAAGATTTAAAACTAATCCATGGTCCTGGAGCTCAGACTCAGCCTAAAGAATATTTGTGTGACGTTTGGTGAGAATCGGAAAAAAATTGTGGATTTGTATAAAGGACATACAGACAGATAAACAGACACACACACAAACATCTTGTCTTATACACACACACACACACACACACACACACACACACACACACACACACACACACACACATATATATATATATATATATATAGTCGATTTTCTGCACTATTGTAAGAACTGCAACCTTGAAACTTCTGGATAGCGTTTCTTATGTCTTTGTCTATGAGTGTATCAAATTTGATTAAAATCGGACCACTCCTTCTATAACCCGATTTTTTCGATTATCGATTTTCGATATTTATCGAGAGTACCTCGACACAGAACCTAGCTAAGAACACTCACGGACACTTATAGTACAACTGTGTCAATTTTCAAGAAAATCGGTCTATAGGTAACGGACACACACACAGAGACACAGACACTCACATACACACACACAAAGTTCCATTTATAAATAAGTTTAGATCAGATGTGTTATTTCGCTTACCTGTCTACTTGCTCACCTGTTTAAGTAACCCCATACGTCTAACCCTGCCCCATAACATATCGATAGCAGTCACCGGCCTCTCACCACAGTTACTTACCTACTCGATCATCTTTTCCATTTCTGTTATGGATCGCAGAAAAGGACCGTATGGGATTAGTAAGTGAACAAAAATTGTTTAGGACTATGGGAGATAGGAAGTAGTGGAAAACCATGATCACCTGCGTCTTGGAAGGACACATTATGCGTTCATCCACGGCTGCATATGGTTATTAATTAGGAACTAAACCTTTAGACTATTTAGCAAACACAGCTAGGGAACCCAGTTTGCCTTACTATTTAACACATAACTGGTATTTCTACTCTACCGCCAATAAATAAGCAATATTAATCGGTCCTGGTTTAACAGATTTCCAAGGTTAAAGAGGACGAGTTTAAATCTCGACGGAAGTGTATTTTTAATTCCCGAGGGTTTGCTGAAAGGTTCTGTGCACGAACAGAAAGGGTTTCCACAACGATATACAATATTCCATAGTATTTTCTGACATGTTTCGCATGTCCTGTAAGATCTGGATGTGTGTTTAAATAAGATCGGATGAAACTGTTGTGGGAAAGGTGTAAGGTCAATCTTCTCGTCAATTTTGTGGTGGTCTAGCCAATGGAATTGTTTACGGATTTGGATGGTTAAGGAACATAGCTTTGGAAAATTTTTATATAATTTGAGTTCCGACAAGAAAAAAAATAAAACGAATACATGAAAAATTATATTAAAAACTTCATGATAATAACTTTCATTTTCAATGAAATCTATATCTATATATATATATATATATATATATATATATATATATATATATATATATTAATGCAGGTTTCATTGAATAATATAGACAAGTTTTGTCTATTAATTTTGTGTAGGATCCGTTCATACCGTCTGATATACTTGATGGTGATGTCACCATCAAGTATATCAGACGGTATGAACGGATCCTACACAAAATTAATAGACAAAACTTGTCTATATTATTCAATGAAACCTGCATTAATGAAAAAATGCTGCCAAAATACACACAATATATATATATATATATATATATATATATATATATATATATATATATATATATATGTATGCATGTATGTATTGTTTAATTACTTAGTTTTTGGTCATAATAAAATTAGACCAGTGCACATTTGTATTAAAAAAGTGTTCAATACAATTATATAGTAGAACTTTTGAATATTTTCCATTTGGAAACGAGTTTTTACGCGACCTAGGTTTCTACCATGAATGGTGTCTTCAGGTGATTTTTAATCACATTTTATTTAAAAAAAAACATTTTAATTTCAATAATATTTTCTTTAAAATAACATTTTACTGAAAATCGCCTGAAAACACCGCTCATGGTAGAAACCTAGGTCGCGTAAAAACTCGTTTAGAAATGGAATATATATATATATAATAATAATATACATGGTAAAGAGTCTGCCTTCTCCTACCGAGCGCCCATAGCCCAGAGGTAGAATCGCTGACTGACGCCAGTTCGGTCGGGTTTCAATCCTGAGTTAAAAGCAATCGAAGTCTAACCGTACTGATGAGCTGTGATACAGCGAAACAGATCTATCTGCGAATGACTATATGACTATATATATATATATATATATAGGATTAATGTGGAGAAGTTTGTCACTTAATTGAGTAGAGTTATGCCGACTTCAAAGTTTCGTGAAGGCACTACTGTAATGTCCTCAATCCTCAGGAGATTTTTCATCTACTTCTTCATATTCAGCAGATTAAAAAAACACGCCTTGATGAGTGAGGATATCATAAAGGCGCCTTTACGAAACTTCGAAGTCGGCGTGATTCTTCTCAGTTGTTGTAATATAACAATCTGGCCCCACCCGAGGAAGGCTGATGCAAGCGAGGGTGTTTCCGGTCGTTGAAAGGAACGGATGTCGTTTGACCTTATTTCCGGCAGCAGCGGAAATAACTACAGAGGCAAACAGAACAGGTGTCTCTGAGAATTACGTGGGCGTGCGTGGGCGAGGCAAAACCGGAAGAAAAAGTCCCGGTTCTGGAAGATTATAAAAAGACCTCGGCACACGGATTCGCCAGTAGAGGAGCAACAGAGATCGGCCGGTGAAGAGAGACACAACAGATAAGACTACACTCCCGTCAACCCATTAGAAGCGCGCTCTCTCAATTCTCTGTTCCCTATTCTACACGGTTCATCGTCATTAATAAAAATATAACTTTATATTTTTATATATATGCGTGTTTGTTGTTTGTCGATATATAACAAAGTGACAAACTTCCGCGCGCTAATCCTTCTATCTCGAAATCGAGCACTTTACAAAAAATCTTACTTTATTCACCCTTTTAAAAATGCACATCTTCTTCAGATCTCGAAATTCCGGATCTACTGAACTGTAAAATATGAATTAATGGATATAAAAAAAAAACGGCGTGTCTACTCAAACACGGATATTCGCTAAAAATAACGTTTAAAGTAAGGTTTGTATTTTAAATAGACAGCTTACTTAAACAGAGTGTTTTACGCCTATTGGCCTGCGTACTTGTAAAATCCTTAATAAAGAGTGTCCTCTGGATGTGCGTTGTGGTGTAATAGATATCGGCTGGGAATGAGAAATCGGAAAGCCATGTTCGAATTCTAATTAAGTTCATTACCTTAGGAAAAGTATGAATCCATCCCACATATCCCTTTGGGAAAAGTATGAATCCATAGAAGAGATACCCCTGGGAAAACTATGAATCCATAGTAGAGGTGCCCCCGAGAAAGTTATGAATCCATCCCACAAAATTCCTTGGGAAAGATATGAATCCATCGAAGAGATACCCCTGGGAAAACTATGAATCCATAGTATAAATTCCCTCTGGAAAAGGTATGAACCCATACCACAAAATCCATTAAGAAAGATATGAATCCATAGAAAAGATACCCCCGGGAAAGCTATGGACCCATAATATACCCCTGGGAAAGCTATGAATCCATCCCACAAAATCCCTTGGGGAAAGATATGAATCCATACAAGAGACACCCCTGGAAAAGGTAGGAATCCACTTGGGCTTCTTGACAAAATACAAAGGAGGATCTGTAACGTGGTTGATACTGACTTGGCAGACCGGCTGCAACCACTCTCTCACCGGCGTGATGCGGCTTCACTGTGCCTCTTCTACAAATACTTTCATGGCTTCTGCTCCGATGAACTTAGATCACTGGTGCCGCCTAAACACGAATTTACACGAGATACTAGATTAGCAACTAGGTCCCACCCTTTTACAGTTAAACAGATAAGATGTAACCGTAAATTCTACTCCAACAGCTTCTTTTCTCGCGCTTCCCGCCTGTGGAATTCCCTTCCACAAGTCTGCTTTCCCGACAGCTACAATCTCCAGGTGTTTAAATGTAGGGTCAATAGACACCTCCTATTACACTAACTCCCAGTTATTCTCAGAACACTCTCATCTACCCAACCCTCATTCTCGGTATCCTTAACCGCCTATCACCCACCCTCTGACATTTCCTATATTTATCTATTCTCGGTATCCTTACCCGCCTATCACCCACCCTCTGACACTTCCTATATTTATCCATTCTCGGTATCCTTACCCGCCTATCACCCACCCTCTGACATTTCCTATATTTAATCATCCTTTCTCCACTCTATGTAGCCCCCTGCGCAGCAGTGGCAGTGACATGACTTGCTCGGGGTGAAACGCTTATAAAAAAAACCACCACAAACCCCCATCGGGAAAGGTATGAATTTATAACAGAAATTACCCCGAGAAAGGTATGAATCCATCCCATTAATGCCCTTGGCAAAGATATGAATCCCTCGCATAAATAGCCTTGGGAAAGGTATGAATCCAACTTCACCCCCACCCCCGTCTACGGGTTGAATAGCAGAACAGACAGGGTGTTATAGCCTTAGTTAAAAAGCAGTCGAGTGATATGACAACCCACTGCTGGAAAATATTCTGCCTAGTCATGAATCGAAAGACATGATCACCCAAGCGTGTATCAAGTATGGCACTTAACTAACTGGCTGACTGTTCTCCGGCAGGGATTGGAGCTGTACCCCACTACCTTTATATTACAAATGCTACGTTTGTATTTATTAAACAGCGTTTCAGTCAATTAAGTGCCATACATGATACACGTTTTGGGTGACCATGTCTCGAGAGAGACATGACAGACTGGTCAGAAGATTATCCCGCAGTAGGTTGCCATTGCTTTCTGCGGTAGACTGGTTGCCGGCCAAGGCTATAGAACCCAATCTGTCCTATTATTTGATTCATAGCTAGAGGGAGAAGAGATGTATTATATTATTACGTAGTAATTAGTGGGGGATCAGTTTAATACTTCATAACAATATAAAAATGATCCCCTACTTTATGATCAGTAGAAGCCTTAATCATGATTCCAACTATTATATTCAGTCAGTCATTTAAGTGCCATATGCGATACACGCTTTGGGCGATCGTGTCTCGAAAGAGACATGACTGAGCTGGGGAGGAGATTATCCTGCAGTAGGTTGCCATTGCTTTCTGTTGTAGGCTGGTTACCAGCCAAGGCTATAGAACCTAATCTGTCCCGTTATTTAACTTATAACTGGAGGGAACAGACGGTTTAATACCTTTCTCAAGAGTATTTATGAATGCAAGAAATTCAAGTGGAATTCGAACTCGGCTCCCCAATTTGTCGCTCCGAGTCGATATCCATTTCACCACAACGCATATCCGGACAAATGCTTGTAAATTCACGATGTTTTTCGTTAACAGATCGGAATGTGATTTATTTGAAGATGCATTAATTTTACTGCCATTTGTTTTACTGCCATAAATTATATGACAGCTTAAATTTAATTTATGGTAAATTAAATGTAAATTATATTAAAATGTAAACATTTATAAAGATTAAAATTTTCTGTTTTTTTTTTCTGTCTCTGAAAGTCAAGTCTTCAATTTCCGCTCATGTTTATCTATAATTTGCATTTTATTTCTCGAAATAAAAGCAAATTGCCCCGCTTTTAATTTATGAAACACATTTCAAGTGTTCTATTTGAGCTGTTGGCCGACTGACGTCTTTTTTTAGATGATTCCGAATTAAGATTAATGCGCTTGACAACAGCAATTGTGACAAAATGTGTCAATTGCGAAATATCTAAAATGACGTGTGCAATGTTGAGGGGTGTGCGTTGTGGTGCATTGGATATCGGATCGTAACGAGAAATCGTGGAGCCGAGTTCAAATTCCAGCTGAATCCATTGCATTCACTTCCGCGCAAATACCCTTGGGAAAGGTACTAATCCGTCTATTCCTTCTAGATATGGGTTAAATAACAGGAGAGATTGGGTTCTATAGCCTTGAATGGCAACCAGTCTACCGCAGAAAGCAATGGCAACCTACTGCGGGATAATCTTCTGCCCAGTCAGTCATGTCTCTTTCGAGACATGATCGCCCAAAGCCTGTATCACGTAAGGCACTTAACTGACTGAATATAATAATTGGAACAATGATTAAGGCTTCAACTGGTTATAAAGTAGGGGATCGATTTTCTATTGTTATGACGTAATAAACTGATCCCCCTTTAATGACTACGTAATAATAAAAAACATCTCTTCTCCCTCTAGCTATGAGCCAAATAACAGGACAGATTGGGTTCTATAGCCTTGGCTGGCAACCAGTCTACCGCAGAAAGCAATAACAACCTACTGCGGGATAATCTTCTGCCCAGTCAGTCATGTCTCTTTCGAGACATGATCGCCCAAGCGTGTATCACGTATGGCACTTAACTGACTGAATTTTGAAACGCTGTAGAAAAAAAGTTCTCTCTGCAGTTTGCAATTTGTCCAACTTTGTTAAATTGTCTTTTAAAGAATTTAATTTACGTTTTCTCTAGTTATTGCGGTGTTTCTGCATTTGTTTTCTCCTTCGTCAGTTATCTCAATCTATCTCGCTAATCTAAACTTATTTATAAATGAATCTTTGTCTGTGTGTGTGTGTATGTGTGTGTATCCGTTACCTATAGACTCCGAAACGGCTGAACCGATTTTCTTGAAAATTTACACAGTTGTACTATAAGCGTCTTCGAGCGTTCTTAGCTAGGTTTTGTATCGAGGTACCCTCGATAAATATCGAAAATCGATAATCGAAAAAATCGTGTTATAGAAGGAGTGGTCCGATTTTAATCAAATTTGATATACTCATGGACAAAGACATAAGAAACGATATTCAGAAGTTTCAAGGTTACAGTTCTTACAATAGTGAAGAAAATCAATAATATATATATATATATATATATATATATATATATATAAAAGGCAAGATGTGTGTGTGTGTGTGTGTGTGTGTGTGTGTGTGTGTTTATAAGCCTGAATATCTGTATTTTTTCAGCCCTTTTATTTTAGTTTTTGCTTTGGGTTTGGCTCTAAGTAGGTATAATTGTAGTTCTTAGTCTCAGCCATGATACCATTTACTTAGAGGACTTATTTAGCCTTCAAAATTCAGCTTACGACGAAAAAATGTTATTTGATATCGATACCAAGTCATCAAAATTTGACTTACATCCATTCATTTTTCTTTCAGTCTACGGTTTCGCTTCAAGTGGAAACAACTATTGCTTTTTAGTCTTTCGTGTCACGTCCAAAGAGTCTGAGCTCCAGCACCATGCATTAGTTTTAAAGATTTCATTACACCCGAGCAACGCCGGGCTATACTGCTAGTAATGAGGATAAATTTACACAAACATTTCAATTCTACATAAGTTATTAATTCGCCACTAATTAAATTATTTTACTTAATCCTTTATCGCTACCAAAACAGATTAACTGTATTTTTTCGTGATTTCTCAGCTGAACTGAAAATAATGAGATTGTTTTTCGGTTTGTGCATCGACAAGAATCAGCCGATTTTCCTTCCCTGAACGGAACGAAAAGAAAACTTCATGAACGCTGAAAAGAAATGTTTTGTGCGATAATTTCTCGTTGCATCAAAACGGAATCCCGTGTTTCTTCATAATTTTCTTTGCAGCTTTGTATTATAATGTTAAGCTTCCTTGTGAACAATACAATGTTTACGCTTTGTAGCGTCAAGTGACGTGGCACATATTTCTTCAGCTTCGACTAGAAAAAAAAGAGAAAAAAAGCAAAAAGAAAACTCAAAAGCAGATATTCTAAAGCGCGATTGTCTACGGTTTCCATGACCAAGCGGATAGAATTGTTTTCATAAGTGATGCCAAATATGTCTTCTGAATTTGAATAGTATAATTTTCTATTTGTGAAGAACCATGATATCATGGAACGAGCATGTGAGCTACGATGAGGTTTTGGAAAGAATGGAAACGAAAAGGAAATTAATAGTGAGCATCAAGAAGAGACAACTGAAGTTCCTGGGACATGAGGTAGGAGGGCTTGGAGAACCTGATACTGACAGGCCAAATAGAGGGAAAGAGAGATAGAGGAAACCAACGAATGGCATATTTGAAGGGCCTGATCAGGTGGATGACGGAACGGGGGTTGCGAGATATTACAGGAGAAAGCGTGCAAAGAGCCACCAGGGATAGGAAGACATGTAAAGCCATGATCGCATACATCCTGAAGGGACAGGGTACGTAAAAGAAGAAGATATATCCCAACTGTTTATAAGAAATTATAATGTGGATATAAAGTGGAGGATCAAATCTATATCATAATCAATATATAAACTGATCCCTCATTTTGTGGCCATGCTAAATTCTATACATTTATATTCTAGATTTAGCAAGTGGATGACAGAAAGGGGGTTGCATGGTGTAACAGAAGAAAGCGTGTTAAGAGCCACCAGGGACAGGGAGACGTGGAAAGCCATGATCGCCTATGTCCTGAAGTGACAGGGCACATAGAAGAAGATATATGCCAACTGTTTATAAGAAATTACAATGGATATAAAGTGGGGAATCAAATCAAAATTATAATCAATGCATGAACTGATCCGTCATTTTGTGGCCATGCTAGTTTCTATATATTTATATTCTAGATTTATGGGCTGGAGTAGGTGAATGACAGAAATGGGGTTGCGTGGTGTAACAGGAGAAAGCGTGCTAAGAGCCACCAGGGATAGGAAAACGTGAAAAGCCATGATCGCCTACGTCCTTAAGTGACAGGGTAAATAGAAGAAGATATATGCCAACTGTTTATAAGAAATTATAATGCGAATATAAAGTGGGGGATCAAATCTATATTATAATGAATTCATGAACTGATCCCTCATTTTGTGGTCTTGCTAATTTCTATACATTTATATTCTAGATTCATAGGCTTGAGTAGGTGGATGACAGAAAGGGGGTTACTTGGTGTAACAGGAGAAAGCGTACTATGAGCCACCAGGGATAGGGAGACGTGGAAAGCCATGATCGCCTACGTCCTAACAGGACAGGGCAAATAGAAGAAGAATTTTCTATTTACAGTTTGATTTTGTTTTCCCATGAAGGTGCTAACTCCATATTGAGGCTTGATCTTGAAACAATTTTGATTTTATACTTTTTAGAAATTCATGATTGCTGTCTGATTAAAATGTCTGCAATGAGAAGCATATTTCTTCATAAATATCCACCGTTTGAATTCAGTTCATCTAAGTCGTCGATTGTCCTGGGCATGACGGTAAACTGCATCCGGCTGCAAGGCAACTGATTAGGAGGTTGTGAGGAGCATGGAACCACCTCTTAATTGATGTTGTTCCCAGGTTCACTTTGACCAGGAGTTGTACTACCTGTTAGGGTCCCAGCTATGGGCAAATGACTAACCCCCAAAGTGGTGTCAAAACACTATGATAAAGCCCTATACATTTTTGAAGGAAAAATATTATTCCCAGCAAAACATTTTTGAATACAAAAAATGAAGAAAATTTCAGTTTTCTCAAATAAAAAAGAATAAAAACAAAAAATTTCATTAGATCTGATTAAATAAATCTTCACACTATAACCAAACATTAAAAAATACTTTAAAACTCCATCCTTTTGGCATTAAATAACTCACAGAAGCTGATATGCCGTTAAACAAAACTCAAACTCAAACAAAACTGTAAGTCGTCGATAAATATGGGTGATCGTGGCTTCCTCTCAATGTCTGACTCTTTATCAACTTTCACATTTTTTTTTAATCATTTCACCCCGAGCAAGGCAGAAATGCCACTAATGTGCAGGGGGCTACATCACTGTAAAAAGATTAATTAGAAAAGAGTGAGGAGTACAAACTAGTTAGAAAGGAACAATAGAAAGCTGAGAAAGCAGGTGCGATGACAGATACATAAGTGGAGAGAAAGGGAAGGTTATACGGGGGTGGGGAGAGAGCTAGAGTCCAGTGATTAATAGATGAGTATTGACACTGCATTTAAATTTCTGGAGGTTGTAGCCGTCAGGAAAGCAAGAATATGGGAGCGAGTTCCAGAGGCGGGAAGTGCGAGAGAAGAAGCTGCAGGAGTAGAATTGTCGTCTGCATTTGACTCACCTGACTGTGAATGGGTGGGACCCAGTTGCCAGTCTGGTTGCACGAGTAAACACCTGTTGAGGAGGCACCAGTGACTTAAGTTCGTCTGAGCAGAAGCCATGAAAGTATTTATAGAACAGACAAAGGGAGGCCATATTTCGACGGTGGAGAAGTGGCTGCAGTCGAGCCGCCAGATCAGTACCTATCACATTACAGACTCTCCTTTGGAGCCTGTCAAGAACACTGAGGAGAACGGCAGGGGCGCCTGACCATAAATGGCAGCAGTACTTCATGCACGGACGGATGCTTGACTTGTATGTATGCAGGATGGATTCAGGCGGAACAAACATCCTGGATTGACATAGTGACCCAACCTTCTTAGCAGTAGATTTTGCTATGGATTCAATATAGTGGTTCCATTTGAGGTCTGAGGACAGGGTAAGTCCGAAGAGGTGTAGTGTATTGCTCTCAGGGAGAATCGCTTCAAAGAAAAACAAATCGTGGAGAGATAAATCCTCTACGTCCTGAATGAGCATAGCATTATGAAGTCATTACAAGAAGCCTGTAGCTACACAAAAAATGAATAGCATTTAATATACCTGATTTTTGCTGTCACTCAAACTAAAATGTTTGTTAATTAATCCTAACGCTGAGCTATATTTTTCTTGTTCAATATGAAGTAGATCTAAAAAAATATTATATTTTGAATAAAGATAATCTCTATGAGTAATCAAAATTAAATAATATATTGTTCAATTGCCCTGTACACGAGATTTAAAGTACAGCGACAAGAAGTCCTGGAATGACGATAAATTACATCCGGCAGCAGTGCTTCTCATCGGGAGATTGGAGGTTTTGAAGAGCATGGGACTATCTCTTAATTGTTGTTGTTCTCAGGTTCTTCTTGACCCGAGATGTTAGCATAGTCCTGGGGATGATGGTAAACTACATCCAGCAGCAAGGCCTCTGATCGCGATAGTGGAGGTCTTAGAGAGCATGGGACCACCTTTTAATTGTGGTTGTTCTCAGGTTCTTTTTGTAGTATTTTTTTCATAGTCCTCGGTATGATGATAACTATACCCGGCGAAAAGGCCTCCGATCGGGATATTAAAGGTCTTGAGGAGCGTGGAACATCGACCCAAAAATGTTAAGGTTTGATACGTCGACTCAAAAGAATTTTTAGGTTTGAATACTCGACTGCAGATGATTTTTTAGATTTGAAACCTCAATCAAAAGATTGTTTTAGACTTAAGAACTTTTCAAAAAAGGTTTCTTTATTGTTTTAGACTTGTAAAGTAAACCCCAGAATAATTTTTAGGCTTGAAAACTTAACTCCAAAATGTTTTTTGAGGTTTGAAATCTCGACCTAAAAATTTATTATGCTTGAAAACACGACCCAAAATGTTTATTTTATGTTAACAAACTCAACACCAAAAGATATTTTAGACTTGAAAACACGACCCAAAATGTTTATTTTAGGTTAACAAACTCAACACCAAAACATATTTTAGACTTGAAAACACGACCCAAAATGTTTATTTTAGGTTAATAAACTCAACACCAAAAGATATTTTAGACTTGAAAACACGACCCAAAATGTTTATTTTAGTTTAACAAACTCAACACCAAAAGATATTTTAGACTTGAAAACACGACCCAAAATGTTTATTTTAAGTTAACAAACTCAACACCAAAAGATATTTTAGACTTGAAAACACGACCCAAAATGTTTATTTTAGGTTAATAAACTCAACACCAAAAGATATTTTAGACTTGAAAACACGACCCAAAATGTTTATTTTAAGTTAACAAACTCAACACCAAAAGATATTTTAGACTTGAAAACACGACCCAAAATGTTTATTTTAAGTTAACAAACTCAACACCAAAAGATATTTTAGACTTGAAAACACGACCCAAAATGTTTATTTTAAGTTAACAAACTCAACACCAAAAGATATTTTAGACTTGAAAACACGACCCAAAATGCTTATTTTAGGTTAACAAACTCAACACCAAAAGATATTTTAGACTTGAAAACACGACCCAAAATGTTTATTTTAGGTTAACAAACTCAACACCAAAAGATATTTTAGACTTGAAAACACGACCCAAAATGTTTATTTTAGGTTAACAAACTCAACACCAAAAGATATTTTAGACTTGAAAACACGACCCAAAATGTTCATTTTAAGTTAACAAACTCAACACCAAAAGATATTTTAGACTTGAAAACACGACCCAAAATGTTTATTTTAGGTTAACAAACTCAACACCAAAAGATATTTTAGACTTGAAAACACGACCCAAAATGTTTATTTTAGGTTAACAAACTCAACACCAAAAGATATTTTAGACTTGAAAACACGACCCAAAGTGTTTATTTTAAGTTAACAAACTCAACACCAAAAGATATTTTAGACTTGAAAACACGACCCAAAATGTTTATTTTAGGTTAACAAACTCAACACCAAAAGATATTTTAGACTTGAAAACACGACCCAAAATGTTTATTTTAGTTTAACAAACTCAACACCAAAAGATATTTTAGACTTGAAAACACGACCCAAAATGTTTATTTTAAGTTAACAAACTCAACACCAAAAGATATTTTAGACTTGAAAACACAACCCAAAATGTTTATTTTAGGTTAACAAACTCAACACCAAAAGATATTTTAGACTTGAAAACACGACCCAAAATGTTTATTTTAGGTTAACAAACTCAACACCAAAAGATATTTTAGACTTGAAAACACGACCCAAAATGTTTATTTTAAGTTAACAAACTCAACACCAAAAGATATTTTAGACTTGAAAACACGACCCAAAATGTTTATTTTAAGTTAACAAACTCAACACCAAAAGATATTTTAGACTTGAAAACACGACCCAAAATGTTTATTTTAAGTTAACAAACTCAACACCAAAAGATATTTTAGACTTGAAAACACGACCCAAAATGTTTATTTTAGGTTAACAAACTCAACACCAAAAGATATTTTAGACTTGAAAACACGACCCAAAATGTTTATTTTAAGTTAACAAACTCAACACCAAAAGATATTTTAGACTTGAAAACACGACCCAAAATGTTTATTTTAAGTTAACAAACTCAACACCAAAAGATATTTTAGACTTGAAAATACGACCCAAAATGTTTATTTTAAGTTAACAAACTCAACACCAAAAGATATTTTAGACTTGAAAACACGACCCAAAATGTTTATTTTTAAGTTAACAAACTCAACACCAAAAGATATTTTAGACTTGAAAACACGACCCAAAATGTTTACTTTGGGTTAACAAACTCAACACCAAAAGATATTTTAGACTTGAAAAACACGACCCAAAATGTTTATTTTAGTTTAACAAACTCAACACCAAAAGATATTTTAGACTTGAGAAACACGACCCAAAATGTTTATTTTAAGTTAACAAACTCAACACCAAAAGATATTTTAGACTTGAAAACACGACCCAAAATGTTTATTTTAGATTTAACAAACTCAACACCAAAAGATATTTTAGACGTTGAAAACACGACCCAAAATGGTTATTTTAGTTTAACAAACTCAACACCAAAAGATATTTTAGACTTGAAAACACGACCCAAAATGTTTATTTTAAGTTAACAAACTCAACACCAAGATATTTTAGACTTGAAAACACGACCCAAAAATGTTTGTTTAGGTTAACAAACTCAACACCAAAAGATATTTTAGACTTGAAAACACGACCAAAATGTTTATTTTAAGTTAACAAACTCAACACCAAAAGATATTTTAGACTTGAAAACACAACCCAAAATGTTTATTTTAGGTTAACAAACTCAACACCAAAAGATATTTTAGACTTGAAAACACGACCCAAAATGTTTATTTTAGATTTAACAAACTCAACACCAAAAGATATTTTAGACTTGAAAACACGACCCAAAAGTGTTTATTTTAAGTTAACAAACTCAACACCAAAAGATATTATTTTAGACTTGAAAACACGACCCAAAATGTTTATTTTTAAGTTAACAAACTCAACACCAAGATATTTTAGACTTGAAAACACGACCCAAAATGTTTATTTTAAGTTAACAAACTCAACACCAAAAGATATTTTAGACTTGAAAACACGACCCAAAATGTTTATTTTAGGTTAACAAACTCAACACCAAAAGATATTTTAGACTTGAAAACACGACCCAAAATGTTTATTTTAAGTTAACAAACTCAACACCAAAGATATTTAGACTTTGAAAACACGACCCAAAATGTTTATTTTAAGTTAACAAACTCAACACCAAAAGATATTTTAGACTTGAAAACACGACCCAAAATGTTTATTTTAAAGTTAACAAACTCAACACCAAAAGATATTTTAGACTTGAAAAACACGACCCAAAATGTTTATTTTAAGTTAACAAACTCAACACCAAAAGATATTTTAGACTTGAAAACACGACCCAAAATGTTTATTTTTAGGTTAACAAACTCAACACCAAAAGATATTTTAGACGTTGAAAACACGACCCAAAATGGTTATTTTAGTTTAACAAACTCAACGAAATATTTTAGACTTGAAAACACGACCCAAAATGTTTATTTTAAGTTAACAAACTCAACACCAAAAGATATTTTAGACTTGAAAACGACCCAAAATGTTTATTTTAGGTTAACAAACTCAACACCAAAAGATATTTTAGACTTGAAAACACAAACCCAAAATGTTTATTTTAGTTTAACAAACTCAACACCAAAAGATATTTTAGACTTGAAAACACGACCCAAAATGTTTATTTTAAGTTAACAAACTCAACACCAAAAGATATTTTAGACTTGAAAACACAACGGAAATGTTTATTTTAGGTTAACAAACTCAACACCAAAACATATTTTAGACTTGAAAACACGACCCAAAATGTTTATTTTAGGTTAACAAACTCAACACCAAAAGATATTTTAGACTTGAAAACACGACCCAAAGTGTTTATTTTAAGTTAACAAACTCAACACCAAAAGATATTTTAGACTTGAAAACACGACCCAAAAAATGTTTATTTTAAGTTAACAAACTCAACACCAAAGATATTTTAGACTTGAAAACACGACCCAAAATGTTTATTTAGTTAACAAACTCAACACCAAAAGATATTTTAGACTTGAAAACACGACCCAAAATGTTTATTTTAGGTTAACAAACTCAACACCAAAAGATATTTTAGACTTGAAAACACGACCCAAAATGTTTATTTTAAGTTAACAAACTCAACACCAAAAGATATTTTAGACTTGAAAACACGACCCAAAATGTTTATTTTAAGTTAACAAACTCAACACCAAAAGATATTTTAGACTTGAAAACACGACCCAAAATGTTTATTTTAAAGTTAACAAACTCAACACCAAAAGATATTTTAGACTTGAAACACGACTCAAAATGTTTATTTTAGGTTAACAAACTCAACACCAAAAGATATTTTAGACTTGAAAACACGACCCAAAATGTTTATTTTAGGTTAACAAACTCAACACCAAAAGATATTTTAGACTTGAAAACACGACCCAAAAATGTTTATTTTAAGTTAACAAACTCAACACCAAAAGATATTTTAGACTTGAAAAATCGACCCAAAATGTTTATTTTAAGTTAACAAACTCAACACCAAAAGATATTTCAGACTTGAAAACACGACCCAAAATGTTTATTTTAGGTTAACAAACTCAACACCAAAAAAGATTTAGACCTGAAAACACGACCCAAAATGTTTATTTTAGTTTAACAAACTCAACACCAAAAGATATTTTAGACTTGAAAACACGACCCAAAATGTTTATTTTAAGTTAACAAACTCAACACCAAAAGATATTCTAGACTTGAAAACACGACCCAAAATGTTTATTTTAAGTTAACAAACTCAACACCAAAAGATATTTTAGACTTGAAAACACGACCCAAAATGTTTATTATAAGTTAACAAACTCAACACCAAAAGATATTTTAGACTTGAAAACACGACCCAAAATGTTTATTTTAAGTTAACAAACTCAACACCAAAAGATATTTTAGACTTGAAAAACACGACCCAAAATGTTTATTTTAAGTTAACAAACTCAACACCAAAAGATATTTTAGACTTGAAAACACGACCAAAATGTTTATTTTACAATAAACTCAACACCAAAAGATATTTTAGACTTGAAAACACGACCCAAAATGTTTATTTTAGTTTAACAAACTCAACACCAAAAGATATTTTAGACTTGAAAACACGACCCAAAATGTTTATTTTAAGTTAACAAACTCAACACCAAAAGATATTTTAGACTTGAAAAACACGACCCAAAATGTTTATTTTAAGTTAACAAACTCAACACCAAAAGATATTTTAGACGAAAACACGACCCAAAATGTTTATTTTAGGTTAACAAACTCAACACCAAAAGATATTTTAGACTTGAAAAACACGACCCAAAATGTTTATTTTAGGTTAACAAACTCAACACCAAAAGATATTTTAGACTTGAAAACACGACCCAAAATGTTTATTTTAAGTTAACAAACTCAACACCAAAAGATATTTTAGACTTGAAAACACGACCCACAATGTTTATTTTAGGTTAACAAACTCAACACCAAAAGATATTTTAGACTTGAAAACACGACCCAAAATGTTTATTTTAAGTTAACAAACTCAACACCAAAAGATATTTTAGACTTGAAAAACACGACCCAAAATGTTTATTTTAAGTTAACAAACTCAACACCAAAAGATATTTTAGACTTGAAAACACGACCCAAAATGTTTATTTTAAGTTAACAAACTCAACACCAAAAGATATTTTAGACTTGAAAACACGACCCAAAATGTTTATTTTAAGTTAACAAACTCAACACCAAAAGATATTTTAGACTTGAAAACACGACCAAAATGTTTATTTTAGTTTAACAAACTCAACACCAAAACATATGTTAGACTTGAAAACACGACCCAAAATGTTTATTTTAAGTTAACAAACTCAACACCAAAAGATATTTTAGACTTGAAAACACGACCCAAAATGTTTATTTTAAGTTAACAAACTCAACACCAAAAGATATTTTAGACTTGAAAAACACGACCCAAAATGTTTATTTTAAGTTAACAAACTCAACACCAAAAGATATTTTAGACTTGAAAAACACGACCCAAAATGTTTATTTTAAGTTAACAAACTCAACACCAAAAGATATTTTAGACTTGAAAACACGACCCACAATGTTTATTTTAGGTTAACAAACTCAACACCAAAAGATATTTTTTAGTCTTGAAAACACGACCCAAAATGTTTATTTTAAGTTAACAAACTCAACACCAAAAAAGATATTTTAGACTTGAAAACACGACCCAAAATGTTTATTTTAAGTTAACAAACTCAACACCAAAAGATATTTTAGACTTGGAAAACACGACCCAAAATGTTTATTTTAAGTTAACAAACTCAACACCAAAAGATATTTTAGACTTGAAAACACGACCCAAAATATTTATTTTAGGTTAACAAACTCAACACCAAAAGATATTTTAGACTTGAAAACTCGACCCAAAAATGTTTATTTTAGTTTAACAAACTCAACACCAAAAGATATTTTAGACTTGAAAACACGACCCAAAAATGTTTATTTTAAGTTAACAAACTCAACACCAAAAGATATTTTAGACTTGAAAACACGACCCAAAATGTTTATTTTAAGTTAAAAAAGTCAACACCAAAAGATATTTTAGACTTGAAAACACGACCCAAAATGTTTATTTTAGGTTAACAAACTCAACACCAAAAAGATATTTTAGACTTGAAAACACGACCCAAAATGTTTATTTTAGGTTAACAAACTCAACACCAAAAGATATTTTAGACTTGAAAACACGACCCAAAATGTTTATTTTAAGCAACAACAAACTCAACACCAAAAGATATTTTAGACTTGAAAACACGACCCACAATGTTTATTTTAGGTTAACAAACTCAACACCAAAAGATATTTTAGTCTTGAAAACACGACCCAAAATGTTTATTTTAAGTTAACAAACTCAACACCAAAAGATATTTTAGACTTGAAAACACGACCCAAAATGTTTATTTTAAGTTAACAAACTCAACACCAAAAGATATTTTAGACTTGAAAACACAACCCAAAATGTTTATTTTAAGTTAACAAACTCAACACCAAAAGATATTTTAGACTTGAAAACACGACCCAAAATGTTTATTTTAGGTTAACAAACTCAACACCAAAAGATATTTTAGACTTCAAACACGACCCAAAATGTTTATTTTAAGTTAACAAACTCAACATCAAAAGATATTTTAGACTTGAAAACACGACCCAAAATGTTTATTTTAGTTTAACAAACTCAACACCAAAAGATATTAAAGTTTTAGACTTGAAAACACGACCCAAAATGTTTATTTTAAGTTAACAAACTCAACACCAAAAGATATTTTAGACTTGAAAACACGACCCAAAATGTTTATTTTAAGTTAACAAACTCAACACCAAAAGATATTTTAGACTTGAAAACACGACCCAAAATGTTTATTTTAGTTTAACAAACTCAACACCAAAACATATGTTAGACTTGAAAACACGACCCAAAATGTTTATTTTAAGTTAACAAACTCAACACCAAAAGATATTTTAGACTTGAAAACACGACCCAAAATGTTTATTTTAAGTTAACAAACTCAACACCAAAAGATATTTTAGACTTGAAAACACGACCCGAAATGTTTATTTTAAGTTAACAAACTCAACACCAAAAGATATTTTAGACTTGAAACACGACCCAAAATGTTTTAAGTTAACAAACTCAACACCAAAAGATATTTTAGACTTGAAAAACACGACCCACAATGTTTATTTTAGGTTAACAAACTCAACACCAAAAGATATTTTAGTCTTGAAAACACGACCCAAAATGTTTATTTTAAGTTAACAAACTCAACACCAAAAGATATTTTAGACTTGAAAACACGACCCAAAATGTTTATTTTAAGTTAACAAACTCAACACCAAAAGATATTTTAGACTTGAAAACACGACCCAAAATGTTTATTTTAAGTTAACAAACTCAACACCAAAAGATATTTTAGACTTGAAAACACGACCCAAAATGTTTATTTTAGGTTAACAAACTCAACACCAAAAGATATTTTAGACTTGAAACTCGACCCAAAATGTTTATTTTAGTTTAACAAACTCAACACCAAAAGATATTTTAGACTTGAAAACACGACCCAAAATGTTTATTTTAAGTTAACAAACTCAACACCAAAAGATATTTTAGACTTGAAAACACGACCCAAAATGTTTATTTTAAGTTAAAAAAGTCAACACCAAAAGATATTTTAGACTTGAAAACACGACCCAAAATGTTTATTTTAGGTTAACAAACTCAACACCAAAAGATATTTTAGACTTGAAAACACGACCCAAAATGTTTATTTTAGGTTAACAAACTCAACACCAAAAGATATTTTAGACTTGAAAACACGACCCAAAATGTTTATTTTAAGTTAACAAACTCAACACCAAAAGATATTTTAGACTTGAAAACACGACCCACAATGTTTTTTTATTTTAGGTTAACAAACTCAACACCAAAAGATATTTTAGTCTTTGAAAACACGACCCAAAATGTTTATTTTAAGTTAACAAACTCAACACCAAAAGATATTTTAGACTTGAAAACACGACCCAAAATGTTTATTTTAAGTTAACAAACTCAACACCAAAAGATATTTTAGACTTGAAAACACGACCCAAAATGTTTATTTTAAGTTAACAAACTCAACACCAAAAAGATATTTTAGACTTGAAAATCTAATGACCCAAAATGTTTATTTTAGGTTAACAAACTCAACACCAAAAGATAATCCAGACTTTTTTTTTTTTTACACGACCCAAAATGTTTATTTTAAGTTAACAAACTCAACATCAAAAGATATTTTAGACTTGAAAACACGACCCAAAATGTTTATTTTAGTTTAACAAACTCAACACCAAAAGATATTTTAGACTTGAAAACACGACCCAAAATGTTTATTTTAAGTTAACAAACTCAACACCAAAAGATATTTTAGACTTGAAAACACGACCCAAAATGTTTATTTTAAGTTAACAAACTCAACACCAAAAGATATTTTAGACTTGAAAAAACACGACCCAAAATGTTTATTTTAAGTTAACAAACTCAACACCAAAAGATATTTTAGACTTGAAAACACGACCCAAAATGTTTATTTTAAGCAACAAACTCAACACCAAAAGATATTTTAGACTTGAAAACACGACCCAAAAATGTTTATTTTAAGTTAACAAACTCAACACCAAAAGATATTTTAGACTTGAAAAAATCGACCCAAAATGTTTATTTTAAGTTAACAAACTCAACACCAAAAGATATTTCAGACTTGAAAACACGACCCAAAATGTTTATTTTAGGTTAACAAACTCAACACCAAAAGATATTTCAGACTTGAAACAGACCCAAAATGTTTATTTTAGGTTAACAAACTCAACACCAAAAGATATTTTAGACCTGAAAACACGACCCAAAATGTTTATTTTAGTTTAACAAACTCAACACCAAAAGATATTTTAGACTTTAAAAGCACGACCCAAAATGTTTATTTTAAGTTAACAAACTCAACACCAAAAGATATTTTAGACTTGAAAACACGACCCAAAAAATGTTTATTTTAAGTTAACAAACTCAACACCAAAAGATATTTTAGACTTGAAAAACACGACCCAAAATGTTATTATAAGTTAACAAACTCAACACCAAAAGATATTTTAGACTTGAAAACACGACCCAAAATGTTTATTTTAAGTTAACAAACTCAACACCAAAAGATATTTTAGACTTGAAAACACGACCCAAAATGTTTATTTTAAGTTAACAAACTCAACACCAAAAGATATTTTAGACTTGAAAACACGACCCAAAATGTTTATTTTAAGTTAACAAACTCAACACCAAAAGATATTTTAGACTTGAAAACACGACCCAAAATGTTTATTTTAAGTTAACAAACTCAACACCAAAAGATATTTTAGACTTGAAAACACGACCCAAAATGTTTATTTTAGGTTGAACAACTTCCAACACCAAAAGATATTTTAGACTTGAAAACACGACCCAAAATGTTTATTTTAGGTTAACAAACTCAACACCAAAAGATATTTTAGACTTCAAAACACGACCCAAAATGTTTATTTTAAGTTAACAAACTCAACATCAAAAGATATTTTAGACTTGAAAACACGACCCAAAATGTTTATTTTAGTTTAACAAACTCAACACCAAAAGATATTTTAGACTTGAAAACACGACCCAAAATGTTTATTTTAAGTTAACAAACTCAACACCAAAAGATATTTTAGACTTGAAAACACGACCCAAAATGTTTATTTTAAGTTAACAAACTCAACACCAAAAGATATTTTAGACTTGAAAACACGACCCAAAATGTTTATTTTAAGTTAACAAACTCAACACCAAAAGATATTTTAGACTTGAAAACACGACCCAAAATGTTTATTTTAAGTTAACAAACTCAACACCAAAAGATATTTTAGACTTGGAAAAAAACACGACCCAAAATGTTTATTTTAAGTTAACAAACTCAACACCAAAAGATATTTTAGACTTGAAAAAATCGACCCAAAATGTTTATTTTAAGTTAACAAACTCAACACCAAAAGATATTTCAGACTTGAAAAACACGACCCAAAATGTTTATTTTAGGTTAACAAACTCAACACCAAAAGATATTTCAGACTTGAAAACACGACCCAAAATGTTTATTTTAGGTTAACAAACTCAACACCAAAAGATATTTTAGACCTGAAAACACGACCCAAAATGTTTATTTTAGTTTAACAAACTCAACACCAAAAGATATTTTAGACTTGAAAACACGACCTCAAAATGTTTATTTTAAGTTAACAAACTCAACACCAAAAGATATTTTAGACTTGAAAACACGACCCAAAATGTTTATTTTAAGTTAACAAACTCAACACCAAAAGATATTTTAGACTTGAAAACACGACCCAAAATGTTTATTATAAGTTAACAAACTCAACACCAAAAGATATTTTAGACTTGAAAACACGACCCAAAATGTTTATTTTAAGTTAACAAACTCAA
Source organism: Ascarosepion bandense (assembly GCA_037127315.1). Taxonomy (NCBI): domain Eukaryota; kingdom Metazoa; phylum Mollusca; class Cephalopoda; order Sepiida; family Sepiidae; genus Ascarosepion; species Ascarosepion bandense. The sequence continues at coordinate 680,448 of JBBBDQ010001830.1, forward strand.
CACCAAAAGATATTTTAGACTTGAAAACACGACCCAAAATGTTTATTTTAAGTTAACAAACTCAACACCAAAAGATATTTTAGACTTGAAAACACGACCCAAAAATGTTTATTTTAAGTTAACAAACTCAACACCAAAAGATATTTTAGACTTGAAAACACGACCCAAAATGTTTATTTTAAGTTAACAAACTCAACACCAAAAGATATTTTAGACTTGAAACACGACCCAAAATGTTTATTTTAGGTTAACAAACTCAACACCAAAAGATATTTTAGACTTGAAAACACGACCCACAATGTTTATTTTAGGTTAACAAACTCAACACCAAAAGATATTTTAGTCTTGAAAAACACGACCCAAAATGTTTATTTTAAGTTAACAAACTCAACACCAAAAGATATTTTAGACTTGAAAACACGACCCAAAATGTTTATTTTAAGTTAACAAACTCAACACCAAAAGATATTTTAGACTTGAAAACACGACCCAAAATGTTTATTTTAAGTTAACAAACTCAACACCAAAAGATATTTTAGATTTGAAAACACGACCCAAAATGTTTATTTTAGGTTAACAAACTCAATTGAATTTCAAAAGATATTTTAGACTTCAAAACACGACCCAAAATGTTTATTTTAAGTTAACAAACTCAACATCAAAAGATATTTTAGACTTGAAAACACGACCCAAAATGTTTATTTTAGTTTAACAAACTCAACACCAAAAGATATTTTAGACTTGAAAACACGACCCAAAATGTTTATTTTAAGTTAACAAACTCAACACCAAAAGATATTTTAGACTTGAAAACACGACCCAAAATGTTTATTTTAAGTTAACAAACTCAACACCAAAAGATATTTTAGACTTGAAAACACGACCTAAAATGTTTATTTTAAGTTAACAAACTCAACACCAAAAGATATTTTAGACTTGAAAACAATGACCCAAAATGTTTATTTTAAGTTAACAAACTCAACACCAAAAGATATTTTAGACTTGAAAACACGACCCAAAATGTTTATTTTAAGTTAACAAACTCAACACCAAAAGATATTTTAGACTTGAAAAATCGACCCAAAATGTTTATTTTAAGTTAACAAACTCAACACCAAAAGATATTTCAGACTTGAAAACACGACCCAAAATGTTTATTTTAGGTTAACAAACTCAACACCAAAAGATATTTCAGACTTGAAAACACGACCAAAATGTTTATTTTAGGTTAACAAACTCAACACCAAAAGATATTTTAGACCTGAAAAACACGACCCAAAATGTTTATTTTAGTTTAACAAACTCAACACCAAAAGATATTTTAGACTTGAAACACGACCCAAAATGTTTATTTTAAGTTAACAAACTCAACACCAAAAGATATTTTAGACTTGAAAACACGACCCAAAAATGTTTATTTTAAGTTAACAAACTCAACACCAAAAGATATTTTAGACTTGAAAACACGACCCAAAATGTTTATTATAAGTTAACAAACTCAACACCAAAAGATATTTTAGACTTGAAAACACGACCCAAAATGTTTATTTTAAGTTAACAAACTCAACACCAAAAGATATTTTAGACTTGAAAACACGACCCAAAATGTTTATTTTAAGTTAACAAACTCAACACCAAAAGATATTTTAGACTTGAAAACACGACCCAAAATGTTTATTTTAAGTTAACAAACTCAACACCAAAAGATATTTTAGACTTGGAAAACACGACCCAAAATGTTTATTTTAAGTTAACAAACTCAACACCAAAAGATATTTTAGACTTGAAAACACGACCCAAAAATGTTTATTTTAGGTTAACAAACTCAACACCAAAAGATATTTTAGACTTGAAAACACGACCCAAAATGTTTATTTTAGGTTAACAAACTCAACACCAAAAGATATTTTAGACTTCAAAACACGACCCAAAATGTTTATTTTAAGTTAACAAACTCAACATCAAAAGATATTTTAGACTTGAAAACACGACCCAAAATGTTTATTTTAGTTTAACAAACTCAACACCAAAAGATATTTTAGACTTGAAAACACGACCCAAAAATGTTTATTTTAAGTTAACAAACTCAACACCAAAAGATATTTTAGACTTGAAAACACGACCCAAAATGTTTATTTTAAGTTAACAAACTCAACACCAAAAGATATTTTAGACTTGAAAACACGACCCAAAATGTTTATTTTAAGTTAACAAACTCAACACCAAAAGATATTTTAGACTTGAAAACACGACCCAAAATGTTTATTTTGTTAACAAACTCAACACCAAAAGATATTTTAGACTTGAAAACACGACCCAAAATGTTTATTTTAAGTTAACAAACTCAACACCAAAAGATATTTTAGACTTGAAAAAATCGACCCAAAATGTTTATTTTAAGTTAACAAACTCAACACCAAAAGATATTTCAGACTTGAAACACGACCCAAAATGTTTATTTTAGGTTAACAAACTCAACACCAAAAGATATTTCAGACTTGAAAACACGACCCAAAATGTTTATTTTAGGTTAACAAACTCAACACCAAAAGATATTTTAGACCTGAAAACACGACCCAAATGTTTATTTTAGTTTAACAAACTCAACACCAAAAGATATTTTAGACTTGAAAACACGACCCAAAATGTTTATTTTAAGTTAACAAACTCAACACCAAAAGATATTTTAGACTTGAAAACACGACCCAAAATGTTTATTTTAAGTTAACAAACTCAACACCAAAAGATATTTTAGACTTGAAAACACGACCCAAAATGTTTATTATAAGTTAACAAACTCAACACCAAAAGATATTTTAGACTTGAAAACACGACCCAAAATGTTTATTTTAAGTTAACAAACTCAACACCAAAAGATATTTTAGACTTGAAAACACGACCCAAAAATGTTTATTTTAAGTTAACAAACTCAACACCAAAAGATATTTTAGACTTGAAAACACGACCCAAAATGTTTATTTTAAGTTAACAAACTCAACACCAAAAGATATTTTAGACTTGAAAACACGACCCAAAATGTTTATTTTAAGTTAACAAACTCAACACCAAAAGATATTTTAGACTTGAAAACACGACCCAAAATGTTTATTTTAGGTTAACAAACTCAACACCAAAAGATATTTTAGACTTGAAAACACGACCCAAAATGTTTATTTCCAGTTAACAAACTCAACACCAAAAGATATTTCAGACTTGAAAACACGACCCAAAATGTTTATTTTAGGGTTAACAAACTCAACACCAAAAGATATTTTAGACCTGAAAACACGACCCAAAATGTTTATTTTAGTTTAACAAACTCAACACCAAAAGATATTTTAGACTTGAAAACACGACCCAAAATGTTTATTTTAAGTTAACAAACTCAACACCAAAAGATATTTTAGACTTGAAAACACGACCCAAAATGTTTATTTTAAGTTAACAAACTCAACACCAAAAGATATTTTAGACTTGGAAAACACGACCCAAAATGTTTATTATAAGTTAACAAACTCAACACCAAAAGATATTTTAGACTTGAAAACACCGACCCAAAAATGTTTATTTTAAGTTAACAAACTCAACACCAAAAGATATTTTAGACTTGAAAACACGACCCAAAAATGTTTATTTTAAGTTAACAAACTCAACACCAAAAGATATTTTAGACTTGAAAACACGACCCAAAATGTTTATTTTAAGTTAACAAACTCAACACCAAAAGATATTTTAGACTTGAAAACACGACCCAAAATGTTTATTTTAGTTTAACAAACTCAACACCAAAAGATATTTTAGACTTGAAAACACGACCCAAAATGTTTATTTTAAGTTAACAAACTCAACACCAAAAGATATTTTAGACTTGAAAACACGACCCAAAATGTTTATTTTAAGTTAACAAACTCAACACCAAAAGATATTTTAGACTTGAAAACACGACCCAAAATGTTTATTTTAGGTTAACAAACTCAACACCAAAGATATTTTAGACTTGAAAACACGACCCAAAATGTTTATTTTAGGTTAACAAACTCAACACCAAAAGATATTTTAGACTTGAAAACACGACCCAAAATGTTTATTTTAAGTTAACAAACTCAACACCAAAAGATATTTTAGACTTGAAAACACGACCCACAATGTTTATTTTAGGGTTAACAAACTCAACACCAAAAGATATTTTAGACTTGAAAACACGACCCAAAATGTTTATTTTAAGTTAACAAACTCAACACCAAAAGATATTTTAGACTTGAAAACACGACCCAAAATGTTTATTTTAAGTTAACAAACTCAACACCAAAAGATATTTTAGACTTGAAAACACGACCCAAAAATGTTTATTTTAAGTTAACAAACTCAACACCAAAAGATATTTTAGACTTGAAAACACGACCCAAAATGTTTATTTTAAGTTAACAAACTCAACACCAAAAGATATTTTAGACTTGAAAACACGACCCAAAATGTTTATTTTAGTTTAACAAACTCAACACCAAAACATATGTTAGACTTGAAAACACGACCCAAAATGTTTATTTTAAGTTAACAAACTCAACACCAAAAGATATTTTAGACTTGAAAACACGACCCAAAAATGTTTATTTTAAGTTAACAAACTCAACACCAAAAGATATTTTAGACTTGAAAACAATGACCCAAAATGTTTATTTTAAGTTAACAAACTCAACACCAAAAGATATTTTAGACTTGAAAACACGACCCAAAAATGTTTATTTTAAGTTAACAAACTCAACACCAAAAGATATTTTAGACTTGAAAACACGACCCACAATGTTTATTTTAGGGTTAACAAACTCAACACCAAAATATATTTTAGTCTTGAAAACACGACCCAAAATGTTTATTTTAAGTTAACAAACTCAACACCAAAAGATATTTTAGACTTGAAAACACGACCCAAAATGTTTATTTTAAGTTAACAAACTCAACACCAAAAGATATTTTAGACTTGAAAACACGACCCAAAATGTTTATTTTAAGTTAACAAACTCAACACCAAAAGATATTTTAGACTTGAAAACACGACCCAAAATGTTTATTTTAGGTTAACAAACTCAACACCAAAAGATATTTTAGACTTGAAAACTCGACCCAAAATGTTTATTTTAGTTTAACAAACTCAACACCAAAAGATATTTTAGACTTGAAAACACGACCCAAAATGTTTATTTTAAGTTAACAAACTCAACACCAAAAGATATTTTAGACTTGAAAAACACGACCCAAAATGTTTATTTTAAGTTAACAAACTCAACACCAAAAGATATTTTAGACTTGAAAACACGACCCAAAATGTTTATTTTAAAAGTTAAAAAGTCAACACCAAAAGATATTTTAGACTTGAAAACACGACCCAAAATGTTTATTTTAGGTTAACAAACTCAACACCAAAAGATATTTTAGACTTGAAAACACGACCCAAAATGTTTATTTTAGGTTAACAAACTCAACACCAAAAGATATTTTAGACTTGAAAACACGACCCAAAATGTTTATTTTAAGTTAACAAACTCAACACCAAAAGATATTTTAGACTTGAAAACACGACCCACAATGTTTATTTTCAGTTAACAAACTCAACACCAAAAGATATTTTAGTCTTGAAAACACGACCCAAAATGTTTATTTTAAGTTAACAAACTCAACACCAAAAGATATTTTAGACTTGAAAACACGACCAAAATGTTTATTTTAAGTTAACAAACTCAACACCAAAAGATATTTTAGACTTGAAAACACGACCCAAAATGTTTATTTTAAGTTAACAAACTCAACACCAAAAGATATTTTAGACTTGAAAGCGACCCAAAATGTTTATTTTAGGTTAACAAACTCAACACCAAAAGATATTTTAGACTTCAAAACACGACCCAAAATGTTTATTTTAAGTTAACAAACTCAACATCAAAAGATATTTTAGACTTGAAAAACACGACCCAAAATGTTTATTTTAGTTTAACAAACTCAACACCAAAAGATATTTTAGACTTGGAAAACACGACCCAAAATGTTTATTTTAAGTTAACAAACTCAACACCAAAAGATATTTTAGACTTGAAAACACGACCCAAAATGTTTATTTTAAGTTAACAAACTCAACACCAAAAGATATTTTAGACTTGAAAACACGACCCAAAATGTTTATTTTAAGTTAACAAACTCAACACCGAATATTTTAGACTTGAAAACACGACCCAAAATGTTTATTTACAAGTTAACAAACTCAACGAAAAGATATTTTAGACTTGAAAACACGACCCAAAATGTTTATTTTAAGTTAACAAACTCAACACCAAAAGATATTTTAGACTTGAAAAATCGACCCAAAATGTTTATTTTAAGTTAACAAACTCAACACCAAAAGATATTTCCAGACTTGAAAACACGACCCAAAATGTTTATTTTAGGTTAACAAACTCAACACCAAAAGATATTTTAGACCTGAAAACACGACCCAAAATGTTTATTTTAGTTTAACAAACTCAACACCAAAAGATATTTTAGACTTGAAAACACGACCAAATGTTTATTTTAAGTTAACAAACTCAACACCAAAAGATATTTTAGACTTGAAAACACGACCCAAAATGTTTATTTAAGTTAACAAACTCAACACCAAAAGATATTTTAGACTTGAAAGCAAATGTTTATTATAAGTTAACAAACTCAACACCAAAAGATATTTTAGACTTGAAAACACGACCCAAAATGTTTATTTTAAGTTAACAAACTCAACACCAAAAGATATTTTAGACTTGAAAACACGACCCAAAATGTTTATTTTAAGTTAACAAACTCAACACCAAAAGATATTTTAGACTTGAAAACACGACCCAAAATGTTTATTTTAAGTTAACAAACTCAACACCAAAAGATATTTTAAGACTTGAAAACACGACCCAAAATGTTTATTTTAGGTTAACAAACTCAACACCAAAAGATATTTTGGAGCTTCAAAACACGACCCAAAATGTTTATTTTAAATTTTCAAACTCAACATCAAAAGATATTTTAGACTTGAAAACACGACCCAAAATGTTTATTTTAGTTTAACAAACTCAACACCAAAAGATATTTTAGACTTGAAAACACATTAAATGTTTATTCAAATTCTTAACAAACTCAACACCAAAAGATATTTTAGACTTGAAAACACGACCCAAAATGTTTATTTTAAATTAACAAACTCAACACCAAAAGATATTTTAGACTTGAAAACACGACCCAAAATGTTTATTTTAAGTTAACAAACTCAACACCAAAAGATATTTTAGACTTGAAAACACGACCCAAAATGTTTATTTTAAGTTAACAAACTCAACACCAAAAGATATTTTAGACTTGAAAACACGACCCAAAATGTTTATTTTAAGTTAACAAACTCAACACAAAGATATTTTAGACTTGAAAAATCGACCCAAAATGTTTATTTTAAGTTAACAAACTCAACGCAAAAGATATTTCAGACTTGAAAACACGACCCAAAATGTTTATTTTAGGTTAACAAACTCAACATATTTTTAGACCTGAAAACACGACCCAAAATGTTTATTTAGTTTAACAAACTCAGCAAAAGATATTTTAGACTTGAAAACACGACCCAAAATGTTTATTTTAAGTTAACAAACTCAACACCAAAAGATATTTTAGACTTGAAAACACGACCCAAAATGTTTATTTTAAGTTAACAAACTCAACACCAAAAGATATTTTAGACTTGAAAACACGACCCAAAATGTTTATTATAAAGTTAACAAACTCAACACCAAAAGATATTTTAGACTTGAAAACACGACCCAAAATGTTTATTTTAAGTTAACAAACTCAACACCAAAAGATATTTATCATGAAAACACGACCCAAAATGTTTATTTTAAGTTAACAAACTCAACACCAAAAGATATTTTAGACTTGAAAACACGACCCAAAATGTTTATTTTTAAGTTAACAAACTCAACTTTCAAAAGATATTTTAGACTTGAAAACACGACCCAAAATGTTTATTTTAAGTTAACAAACTCAACACCAAAAGATATTTTAGACTTAGCTGACCAAAATGTTTATTTTAAGTTAACAAACTCAACACCAAAAGATATTTTAGACTTGAAAACACGACCAAAATGTTTATTTTTTAGGTTAACAAACTCAACACCAAAAGATATTTTAGACTTGAAAACACATTTAAAATGTTTATTTTAGGTTAACAAACTCAACACCAAAAGATATTTTAGACTTGAAAACACGACCCAAAATGTTTATTTTAAGTTAACAAACTCAACACCAAAAGATATTTTAGACTTGAAAACACGACCCACAATGTTGGGTTAACAAACTCGTACAAAAGATATTTTAGACTTGAAAACACGACCCAAAGTATTTTATTTTAAGTTAACAAACTCAACACCAAAAGATATTTTAGACTTGAAAACACGACCCAAAATGTTTATTTTAAGTTAACAAACTCAACACCAAAAGATATTTTAGACTTAGAAAACACGACCCAAAATGTTTATTTTAAGTTAACAAACTCAACACCAAAAGATATTTTAGACTTAGTGACCAATCTTTATTTTAAGTTAACAAACTCAACACCAAAAGATATTTTAGACTTGAAAACACGACCCAAAGTATTTATTTAGTTTAACAAACTCAACACCAAAACATATGTTAGACTTGAAAACACGACCCAAAATGTTTATTTTAAGTTAACAAACTCAACACCAAAAGATATTTTAGACTTGAAAACACGACCCAAAATGTTTATTTTAAGTTAACAAACTCAACACCAAAAGATATTTTAGACTTGAAAACACGACCCAAAATGTTTATTTTAAGTTAACAAACTCAACACCAAAAGATATTTTAGACTTGAAAACACGACCCAAAATGTTTATTTTAAGTTAACAAACTCAACACCAAAAGATATTTTAGACTTGAAAACACGACCCAAAATGTTTATTTTAAGTTAACAAACTCAACACCAAAAGATATTTTAGACTTGAAAACTCGACCCAAAATGTTTATTTTAGTTTAACAAACTCAACACCAAATGATATTTTAGACTTGAAAACACGACCCAAAATGTTTATTTTAAGTTAACAAACTCAACACCAAAAGATATTTTAGACTTGAAAACACGACCCAAAATGTTTATTTTAAGTTAACAAACTCAACACCAAAAGATATTTTAGACTTGAAAACACGACCCACAATGTTTATTTTAGGTTAACAAACTCAACACCAAAAGATATTTTAGTCTTGAAAACACGACCCAAAATGTTTATTTTAAGTTAACAAACTCAACACCAAAAGATATTTTAGACTTGAAAACACGACCCAAAATGTTTATTTTAAGTTAACAAACTCAACACCAAAAGATATTTTAGACTTGAAAACACGACCCACAATGTTTATTTTAGGTTAACAAACTCAACACCAAAAGATATTTTAGTCTTGAAAACACGACCCAAAATGTTTATTTTAAGTTAACAAACTCAACACCAAAAGATATTTTAGACTTGAAAACACGACCCAAAATGTTTATTTTAAGTTAACAAACTCAACACCAAAAGATATTTTAGACTTGAAAACACGACCCAAAATGTTTATTTTAAGTTAACAAACTCAACACCAAAAGATATTTTAGACTTGAAAACACGACCCAAAATGTTTATTTTAGGTTAACAAACTCAACACCAAAAGATATTTTAGACTTGAAAACACGACCCAAAATGTTTATTTTAAGTTAACAAACTCAACATCAAAAGATATTTTAGACTTGAAAACACGACCCAAAATGTTTATTTTAGTTTAACAAACTCAACACCAAAACATATGTTAGACTTGAAAACACGACCCAAAATGTTTATTTTAAGTTAACAAACTCAACACCAAAAGATATTTTAGACTTGAAAACACGACCCAAAATGTTTATTTTAAGTTAACAAACTCAACACCAAAAGATATTTTAGACTTGAAAACACGACCCAAAATGTTTATTTTAAGTTAACAAACTCAACACCAAAAGATATTTTAGACTTGAAAACACGACCCAAAATGTTTATTTTAAGTTAACAAACTCAACACCAAAAGATATTTTAGACTTGAAAACACGACCCAAAATGTTTATTTTAAGTTAACAAACTCAACACCAAAAGATATTTTAGACTTGAAAACACGACCCAAAATGTTTATTTTAGGTTAACAAACGCAACACCAAAAGATATTTTAGACTTGAAAACACGACCCAAAATGTTTATTTTAAGTTAACAAACTCAACACCAAAAGATATTTTAGACTTGAAAACACGACCCAAAATGTTTATTTTAAGTTAACAAACTCAACACCAAAAGATATTTTAGACTTGAAAACACGACCCAAAATGTTTATTTTAAGTTAACAAACTCAACACCAAAAGATATTTTAGACTTGAAAACACGACCCAAAATGTTTATTTTAGGTTAACAAACTCAACACCAAAAGATATTTTAGACTTGAAAACACGACCCAAAATGTTTATTTTAGGTTAATAAACTCAACACCAAAAGATATTTTAGACTTGAAAACACGACCCAAAATGTTTATTTTAGGTTAATAAACTCAACACCAAAAGATATTTTAGACTTGAAAACACGACACAAAATGTTTATTTTAAGTTAACAAACTCAACACCAAAAGATATTTTAGACTTGAAAACACGACCCAAAATGTTTATTTTAGGTTAATAAACTCAACACCAAAAGATATTTTAGACTTGAAAACACGACCCAAAATGTTTATTTTAGGTTAACAAACTCAACACCAAAAGATATTTTAGACTTGAAAACACGACACAAAATGTTTATTTTAGGTTAATAAACTCAACACCAAAAGATATTTTAGACTTGAAAACACGACCCAAAATGTTTATTTTAGGTTAACAAACTCAACACCAAAAGATATTTTAGACTTGAAAACACGACCCAAAATGTTTATTTTAGGTTAACAAACTCAACACCAAAAGATATTTTAGACTTGAAAACACGACACAAAATGTTTATTTTAAGTTAACAAACTCAACACCAAAAGATATTTTAGACTTGAAAACACGACCCAAAATGTTTATTTTAAGTTAACAAACTCAACACCAAAAGATATTTTAGACTTGAAAACATGACCCAAAATGTTTATTTTAGGTTAATAAACTCAACACCAAACGATATTTTTGACTTGAAAACACAACCCAAAATGTTTATTTTAGGTTAACAAACTCAACACCAAAAGATATTTTTGACTTGAAAACACGACCCAAAATGTTTATTTTAGGTTAATAAACTCAACACCAAAAGATATTTTAGTCTTGAAAACACGACCCAAAATGTTTACTTTAGGTTAATAAACTCAACACGAGAAGATATTTTAGACTTGAAAACACGACCCAAAATGTTTATTTTAGGTTAATAAACTCAACACCAAAAGATATTTTAGACTTGAAAACACGACCCAAAATGTTTATTTTAGGTTAATAAACTCAACCCCAAAAGATATTTTAGTCTTGAAAACACGACCCAAAATGTTTACTTTAGGTTAATAAACTCAACACGAGAAGATATTTTAGACTTGAAAGCTCGACCCAAAAATATTTTTAGCCTTTAAAATTCAACCCACAAACCTTTGTACGCCGCAATATTCCGGCAAGATACAATGACTTGCTATCTGCTCACAATCAATCTTAAATCATTTTTGTTTGTTTTTCCGTTCGTTCATCTAGAGAGGACGTCGATGGTGATAATGTATATATTTTTTCGTTTCTTTTCCGAACAGCATATTTAGTTTAAGAATCTGATATTTCGACAGAGATTTGATATTTTTTCCCATTCACTTACCATGCACATTTTATTTTTTGTTTTTTGATATGAAAGACATTAAATAATCTCGCGAAATTGGCTCAGATCATCTGTGAATTTGATTTGCATTTATTCAATTACGTGATAATTAAGTAACTTTTAATCTCTTACATTTTTTTTAACTTGACTCATTTCAGG
>JBBBDQ010001830.1:695000-725000 GCA_037127315.1 Ascarosepion bandense
GAGCACAAACAGAACTGCTTCCTCATACCCCTTACAGCCCAGACCTTGTCCCTTCAGGTTTCCACTTGTTTGGTCACTTGAAAGAGTTTATGAGAGTCACAAAGTTTGAAAGTGACGATGAAGTCAAAAGAATTATTACCAGTTCTTCGACACGATGTCTTTAATTGCATCTGTTTGTATTATACGAGAGTCATTCAATAAATTAGGTGAATTTTTTCGGCATAATCACTTCTAATACAGATAGAAGCTTACTTTTAAAAAAATTACTTCTTTTTTAACGGGATTTAAATTCTTTTGCAGACTGAAAATAACTTTCAGAGTTTTGGAGATTCACAAAGATAGCCGGCCAAGAAGCATGCTCCAGGATTGAACAGAACTCAGTTATTAAGTTTTGGTTGCTGAAGGGTACAAACCAGTTGAAATTCATAGGGGAATGTCAACTGTGTATGGTGTCACATGTTTCAGCCAAAAGATTTCTACAAGTGGGTTAAATTGTTTAACGAAAAACGGAGCAGTGTTGAGGATGAAGACAGGCCTTGAGGGCCTACAATAGTGAGGTCTCCTGAGGTGATCGAATCAGTCAATGACCTCATTCAGTCTGACAGAAGGGTGACAGTGGATGACATTGCAAGGATTTTGAGACTATCTCTTGGAACAGCACACAAAATTGTCCATGCTGACCTTTACTACTCGAAGGTCAGCTGCAAGACCTTACATAGCAGCCCAAACGGTGTAGATCATCAACGAGCTGGACTGGGAACTGCTTCCTCATCCCCCTTACAGCCTAGGCCTTGCCCCTTCAGACTTTCACCCATTTGTTTCTTTGAAAGCGTTCACGAGAGGCACGAAGTTTGAAAGTGACAATAAAGTGAAAAGTGCTGTGAGCGATTGGCTGAGACATCAGTCCAAAGATTTTTACGCTGAGGGAATACGGAAGCTTGTGCATAGATGAGAAAAGGGTGTGACACTGCTGGGAGACTACGTTGAAAAATAAAGAAAAGTAAGCTTCTATCTATATTAGAAGTCCTTATACCAAAGAATTCACCTAATTTATTGAATAACTCCCGTAAAACGCATTCTGTATGATTAAGATGAGTAGCGAGTTTTTGATTCTTTGTTAATAACTAAGAGCAGAGTTTATAATTATTTATTTTTTTCTCTCGATGAATGCATGGTTGTTAGCAAGAGGATGAATCTAAAGTACAAATTAAAGATCAGAGGTACCAAAATTAAACAAGTGCTGAAATTTAAATCTCTGGAAGTAGAAGGAAAAAAGCGACACTGGGATTCAAAGGCGTAATGGGATAGCCAAGGAATCATTACAAAAACTAACCAGAATACTTGTCTATATTTCTGAGATGAGGTAGTATTTACAGTATTTACATTATTCGAACTATTGTCCTCATCTTTGTTGCGATTTGTACGACGTTTCGACCGTTGTATGCTCCGGCCTTCTTCAGGTGCTACGAATTTCGAACTGAACCCTTTATTACAATCACTGGGGTATATCATTCTCATTCCTTGCGTAGTCCTTAAGGACACATGGCTTAGTGGATATAGACATTGATTAATTCCTGTGACTTGGCCCAAAGAGTTGTGAGTTCAATACCAGGCTACAACAGCGGTGAACAAGAAACTTGCAGGGTTAGCGGGAGATAACTCATGATAACTTCCAATCGAGGCATTACTACGCAAGGAATGAGGATGTTATACCCCAGTGATTGTAATAAATTTTAAAATTCCTAGCACCTTAAGAAGACCCGAGCGTACAACGACCGAAACGTTGGGCAAATGACAACAAAGATAAGGACAGTAGTCTGAATAATGCAAGGTTAACTATTTCTCCATAGCTGAGACCCTAACATGCTATCGCACCGGGTTAGGGTAAGCCTGGTGACAAATGTAATTAAGATATGGTTCCACGTTTCGTAAAAGTTCCTGATCAGAGGCCTTGCTGCCGGACTTAGTTTATCGTCATACCAAAAGTATCGAAGCATACTACTGAGAAATAGAAAGATTTCTCCGAAAAACAAGAAAAGACTATTGAACTGCTATGCGATATAGGTCCTCTTGTATGGCAGTGAGAGCTGAATAGTCTCATCAAAGATGAAGGAGAGCCTTGACGCAACAGAAATGTGGTGCTACAGAAGGATACTGAGGATACCGTATACTGAACATGTAAAAAAAGAAGAAGCTAATACTTTCCATCAGGAAGAATAAACTGAGGTTTCTAGGACATAGAATAAGGAAGAAGGGCTTGGGAAATCTGATACACACGGGGCCGGCAGATAGAAAGAGGGACAAAGGAAGACATAACATACACTACCGGTTATAATTATAGGCCACTTCAGTTTAAAAAAATAATGTAAGATGTTGTTTGCTGCTAGAATAAAACAACGCATAGCATCCTCTAAGTTCGGCGCTAAAGACTCTGTAAATGCGTGCTTAACAAGAGTAAGTCCTCAATACCCCCACTAATCAATGAATTTGAGGTCCTCACCTTCTCAACGGACAAGGCTGAAGGCTTTGCTCGTAGATTCTCGACCAATTCGAGACTGGATTCGTCTGGAGTTTATACACCCGACTTCCCACCTAGAACTGAGGCTCAATTGAATGACGTCCACATTACGCCCTCGCTGATTTCTAACATAATCTCAAAACTTGACCCTCAACAAATCGAGTGGTAGGGACGGAATCCCAATCCTAGTCTTGAAGAAATGTGCCCCTGAACTCTCCTCTGTCCTTTCTAAGCTCTACAGCTTCTGCCTATCTTCTTCCTGCTTTCCTGCCTGTTGGAAGTCTTCTTCTGTAGTTCCTATATTTAAGAACACTGGAGAACCCTCGGACCCCGCAAATTACCGCCCTATCAGCCTTCTTCCGATCTTTGGTAAAGTGTTCGAAGCCATTATCAACGCCGAGGTCGTTCAGCATCTCACAGCCCACAGGCTCCTCTCGGACAAACAGTATGGCTTCCGCTTCACCAGGTCTACTGCTGATATGCTAACGACCATCACCGAGCATATATACCAGGCTCTCGACAAGAATGGTGAAGCCCGAACCGTTGCCTTGGATATCTCTAAAGCGTTCGACAGAGTCTGGCATGCTGGCCTTCTACGGAAACTACGAAGCTATGGTATAACTGGACTTTTGTTGGACCTAATCCAATCATTCCTCTCTAACCGCACATTGAAGGTGGTATTAAACGGACATGCCTCCCAGAACTACCCTACAAACGCGGGTGTCCCTCAAGGCTATATCCTCGGTCCTACGCTCTTTCTGATCTACATAACATCCCAAGTAGTCATGTACGCCGATGACACCACAGTTTACTCTCCCCTCGATCAAAAATCTGGTGTAGGCGACAAGGCGAACCTCGCTGCCGAGCTTGAAAAGGACCTCCAATCCGTGGTGGATTGGGGTAAGAAATGGCTCGTAAATTTCAATTCTTCCAAAATGAAGCTGCTATCAATTAACCACCATAGACAACCGCACTTACCTTCCATTAGAATGGAACAGGCTTACCTCCCAGAGCGTAAAACACTTCACCTGCTTGGCCTGACACTCTCAGCGGACCTCGAGTGGAATGACTACATCGAATCCATTGCTAAAGCTATGAAATTCAGTTCTCTGTGCAGGGCCCGGAAGTTCTTTCCGTCTGAATCTATCCTGCACATATATAAATCTACCATCCGCCCATGCATTGAATACTGCTGCCACATATGGTCGGGTGCCCCAGCTATTCTCCTCAGGGTTCTTGACAAAATACAACGGAGAATCTGTAATGTGATCGATACCGACTTGGCTGACGACCTGCAGTCACTCTCTCACCGGCGTGACGTGGCTTCCCTATGCCTCTTCTACAAATACTTTCACGGCTTCTGCTTCGATGAACTTAGATCACTGGTGCCCCCTAGGTACGAATTTGCACGAGATACTAGATTAGAAACTAGGTCCCACCCATTTACAGTGAAACCGATAAAATGTAACCGCAATTTCTATTCCAACAGCTTTTTCTCGCACTTCCCGCCTGTGGAATTCCCTTCCGCATACTTACTTCCCTGACGGCTACAACCTCCAGGAGTTTAAATGTAAGGTCAATAGACACATCCTAAAACACTAACTCGCACCCATTCTCTCAAACACTCTTTCTATGTACCTCCTTACTCGTCTATCACCCTCCTTCTGACATTTTCTATATCTAATCGCTCTATGTAACCCCCTGCGCTATAGTGGCATTGGAATGCCTTGCTTGGGGTGAAATGATTAAAAAAAATCCATAATATTTTTAGTATTTATTGCCATGTGGATAATATTAAATGAAAATAGAATGGTTCTTTTGTTAATACTGCACAATAACATGTGCATCATATGAACTCTTCTAGTGTCCAGTTTTTGTGCTTACTTCCCTATGCTAGTCTCTTCTTTTTATTGGCTACCCAAAGCAAAGGCTTCCTGGCTGCCTCGTGAAATTTTGCAAAGTAATAATACCAAAAGAACCATTCTATTTTCATTTTGAATTATCCACTTGGCAATAAATACTAAAAATAGTATGAAATACATCATTCTTTTTTTCCAAAACTGGGATGGCCTAATAATTATGGCCGGTAGTGTACTTAATTAACTTGAGCAAATAGATGTCATCACAGTGCTTTTTTAAAAATCATTTTACCCTATGCAAGGTAGAACCGCCACCAGTGCGCAGGGGGTGACAGTGCGGGTATTGAAGAAAAGGAAGAAGATGAATGGGGTTCAAGAAATAGAAGATGGCAATTGAGGATGTTTTTAAAGTTTGTAGCTATCAGGGAAACAAGTAAACGGAAAGGAGTTCCGCAGGCAGGAAGTGCGAGAAAAGAAACTATTCGAGTCGAGGTGACGGTTGGGATTAACAATTTCAATGGTAAAAGGGCGTGACCTTAACGCCAATCTCCTTCAGTCAGTTAAGTGCCGTACGTGGTACACGCTTTTGAGTGATCATGTCTCGAAAGAGACATGACTGACTGGGCAGAAGATTATTCTGTAGTAGGTTGACATTGCTTTCTGCGGTAGACTGGTTGCCAGGCAAGGCTATAGAACTCAATCTGTCCTATTATTTAACCCATAACTGGAGGGAAGTGCCTGACTAATACCTTTCCCAAGGGATTATACAAATATATAAATATACAAAATTCTATACTCTGGATTCTATATAGTCATTCTACTTGAGGTCTGTTGTGAGAGTTAACCCGAGAAGGCGCAGTGTTTTTTGCTTTCAAGGAGACTAGCCTGATCCATGCTAACTGGGGACAGGAGGAGCGATTGTCTGTGATGGTTAATAGATAGCAGCTTCGTTTTGGAAGCATGATACCAAATACCAAATTTCTATTTTTTTCTCAGTTTTCTTTCAGTCGCTGAAAAAGTTCTAAATAAAAGTGAAACATGTTAGATTGATAAACGTTTCCTATTTCTTTTATTTTATCTTGTATATATATATATATATATATATATATATATATATATGTGTGTGTGTGTGTGTGTGTGTGTTATGTCTTGAAGGCTGTCACAATGCGTTGAATGAAATAAAGGAAGGTCGGGAGGTGTTTGTATGACCTGTTTATTAATATTTCGAGACTATAATCTCATCATCAGAATGGCAGAGAAAACCTCAGACTGTCCGTGCTTTTAGCTGTCCATCTATGAATGGCTGGCTTTATCCACTGCTGCTTTACGTGTATGCGTGTATGTACCTGTGCGTGCGTGTGTGTGTGTGTGTGTGTGTGTGTGTGTGTGTGTGTGTGTGTGTGTGTGTGTGTGTGTGTGCGAATGTGCATCTATGTGTGTTCTAGTTGGGTTTTTTAGGTGGTCTAATGGTGTGTGTGTGTGTGTGTGTGTGAGTGAGTGTGTATGTGTGTGTATTCAAGTTGGGGTTTTTATTGGTCTGATGTAATCAGTTCGTAGGATCTAGGAGTTGTACTTTCTCTTTCTCTCTCTCTCTCTCTCTCTCTCTCTCTCTCTCTCTCACTATCTATCTATCTATCTATCTATCTATCTATCTATATATATATATATAGTACTGTGCAAAAGTATTAGGACAAGAATTATCTTATCTTTTATGAGGCATCAAAATAAAGTTTAAAATCACCCCTGTCCTAACACGTTCGTACACTACCGGTTAGGAAACCATTGTTGCGTGAAATAAACGTAAGAAAGCGCTTAGAATTTGCAAAACAACACAAGGGTTGGACGGTAGGTCAGTGGACGAAAGTACTCTGGATAGACGAGTCAAAATTTGAACATTTTTGGCTCTAAAAGGAGACAGTATGTTAGACGGAGATCAAATGAAAGGTACCTTGCAAAATGCATTGTGCCAGCAATGAAGCATGGAGGTGGAATTATTCTTGTCTGGGGATGCTTTAGGGGTCAGGGAGTTGGAGACCTGAAGAAAATTGATGGAAAGATGGATAAAAAAATGTATCACCAAATTCTTATCCGTCATGGTGTCCTATCTGGGATACATTTAATAGGACAAATATTTATTTATCAACAAGACAATGACCTTAAACATACTTCAAACCTTTATAAAAATTATTTAACTAAAAAAGAAGAGTAAGGAGGACTTCGGAATTTGAATTGGCCCACACAAAGCCCTGATCTCAATCCGATTGAACATCTATGGGATATTTTGGATAAAAAATTTGATAAATGTAATGTTACTTTGCAAGACACACTTTGGGAACAAATACAAGTTGCTTGGCAGGAGATACCATTAGTTACATTGAAGAAGCTTGTGATGTCAATGCCTGACAGAATGAAGGCTGTGATCAAAGCAAAAGGCTATTATACTAAATAATAAATTTATTTTGTAACAAGTATTTTTTTCTTGTTAAAGAATTTGTTGAGTAAACCAAATAAAATTACTTTAATTAAATTATTTATTTTCTGTCAATATGCCTCATTAAAATAAAATAGTTCTTGTCTTAATTCTTTTGCACAGTACTGTATATATATATATATATATATATATATATATATATGTGTGTGTGTGTGTGTGTGTGTGTAGATAATGTTCTCTCCTCATCACAAAAACAGTAACATAAAACAACAGAAATTGTTAAAAACAAGAGGCTGAACTAGTGTAAATATCGCTAGTTAGTACGTTTATTTTATACGTAAATCTGAGATGTAAGCGATACTAACGAATATATGAAGTCATTTTGTCTCCTCTCAAAGGATAAAATATTCTTTTGTGGGGATCTTCAAACGTCTTGACTTTTCCTGATGACGAAATGACAACGGAAATAATTTCAGGTGAAAACGTTTACCTGCTCTTTGATACATTTTGATGACCGATTATTTTCATTTACTATTTTTTAGTTTTTATTACTATTATTATTATTATTGTGATTATTTTTCCTTACTTCTTAGCTCTCAATTCTCGATACAGGTCTCATCTAACAAAGACGTTTCCCATTAGTGACCGCCTTGAAAATAAACTGCCAGGAAATGCCGATAATTTGCGTATCGTGCATAGAAATGCTTAATCGAAATTCCACAAAAAATTGTCTCCTTCTTTTATGGCGTTCCATAAATTATTCATCTCTGTGGCTCTTAAAATTTCTGTTTCTGTTATTTCTCCCAAATTAAATCTAAATCCAAGGAAGAATTTGCCATATAATCGGTCCTGACATGACATCTCGACTTCAGTCACTTTCTCACCGACGTGACGTGGGTTCCCCCTGTCTTTTCTACAAATATTTTTATGACAACTGATAAGTTTGTTCCCTGGTGCTCGTCCACGTAAATTTAAGCGTACTAGTAGAACCTTTATAGGATGTGCGTTGTGGTGCAGTGGATATTGTCTCAGAACGAGTTCGAATTCCAGTTGAATTGCTTGCATTCACTTACGCACAAATACACTGTGCCTCCTCGTGTTAACTCTCGCATCAGATCTCAAGTGGAATGACTTTATAGAATCCATAGCTAAATCCGTTACTAAGAAGGTCGTTTCTCTGTGTAGGGCCAGGAAGTTTTTCCTATCTGAAACAATCCTGCACATATATAAATCTACCATCCGCCCGTGCATTGAATATTGCTGCCATATCTGGTCGGGTGCTCATGCTATCCAACTAGGTGTCCTCGACCGAATCTAACGGAGAATCTGTAATGTGACCGATCCCGACTTGGCAGCTACGATACAGTCGCTTTCTCACCGACGCAGTGTGACTTCCCTGTGTCTCTTCTACAAATACTTTTACTGCTTCTGCTCCGATTAACTTAGCTCAATGGTGCCCCCTATATATGAATTTTCTCGAGCCACATGATTAGCAACTAGATCCCACCCTTTTACTGTGAAACCAATGAAATGTAAACGCAAATTCTACTCCAGTATCTTCTTTTCTCTCACATCTTGCCTGTGGAATTCTCTTCCATTTACTTGCTTTTCCGACAGCTACAATCTCCAAGAATTTAAATGTAAAGTCAATAGTCATCTCCTATCTCACTAACCTGCATCATCTCTCTCATGGATTTCCCTTCCATTTACTTGTTTCCCCAACAGCTACAATCTCCAAGAATTTAAATGTAAAGTCAATAGTCATCTCCTGTCTCATTAACCTGCATCCTCTCTTCTCATGGATTTCCCTTCCATTTACTTGTTTCCCCAACAGCTACAATCTCCAAGAATTTAAATGTAAAGTCAATAGTCATCTCCCTATCTCTTACTCATCTCCACCCTCTCTCTCATGGATTTCCCTTCCATTTACTTGTTTCCCCCCAACAGCTACAATTCCAAGAATTTAAATGTAAAGTCAATAGTCATCTCCCATCTCACTAATCTGCATCCTCTCTCTCTCATGGATTTCCCTTCCATTTACTTGTTTCCCCAACAGCTACAATCTCCAAGAATTTAAATGTAAAGTCAATAGTCATCTCCTATCTCACCACCTGCATCCCTTCTCTCATGGATTTCCTTCCATTTACTTGTTTCCCCAACAGCTACAATCTCCAAGAATTTAAATGTAAAGTCAATAGTCATCTCCCTGTCTCACTAACCTGCATCCTCTCTCTCATGATTTCCCCTTCCATTTACTTGCTTCCCCAACAGCTACAATCTCCAAGAATTTAAATGTAAAGTCAATAGTCATCTCCTATCTCACTACACCTGCATCCTCTCTCATGGATTTCCTTCCATTTACTTGTTTCCCCAACAGCTACAATCTCCAAGAATTTAATTGTAAAGTCAATAGTCATCTCCTATCTCACTAACCTGCATCCTCTCTCTCATGGATTTCCCTTCCATTTACTTGCTTCCCCAACAGCTACAATTCCAAGAATTTAATTGTGTCAATAGTCATCTTCCTATCTCACTAGTATCCTCTTTCTCATGGATTTCCCTTCCATTTACTTGTTTCCAACAGCTACAATCTCCAAGAATTTAATTGTAAAGTCAATAGTCATCTCCTATCTCACTAACCTGTATCCTCTCTCTCATGGATTTCCCTTCCATTTACTTGTTTCCAAACAGCTACAATCTCCAAGAATTTAATTGTAAAGTCAATAGTCATCTCCTATCTCACTAACCTGCATCCTCTTTCTCATGGATTTCCCTTCCATTTACTTGCTTCCCCAACAGCTACAATCTCCAAGAATTTAATTGTAAAGTCAATAGCTGTCTCTCATCTCACTAACCTGCATCCTCTCTCTCACATTTCCCTTCCATTTAGCCTGTTTCCCCAACAGCTGCCAATCTCCAAGAATTTAAATGTAAAGTCAAGAAGGTCTTCTTATCTCACTAACCTGCATCCTCTCTCATGGATTTCCTTCCATTTACTTGTTTCCCCAACAGCTACAATCTCCAAGAATTTAATTGCAAAGTCAATAGTCATCTCCTATCTCACTAACCTGCATCCTTCTCTCATGGATTCCCCTTCCATTTACTTGCTTCCCCAACAGCTACAATCTCCAAGAATTTAAATTGTAAAGTCAATAGTCATCTCCCATCTCACTAACCTGCATCCTCTTTCTCATGGATTTCCCTTCCATTTACTTGTTTCCCCCAACAGCTACAATCTCCAAGAATTTAATTGTAAAGTCAATAGTCATCTCCTATCTCACCAACTCCGCATCCTCTTTCATGGATTTCCTTCCATTTACTTGCTTCCCAATAGCTACAATCTCCAAGAATTTAAATGTAAAGTCAATAGTCATCTCCTATCTCACTAACCTGCATCCTCTCTCGCATGGATTTCCCTTCCATTTACTTGCTTCCCCAACAGCTACAATCTCCAAGAATTTAAATGTAAAGTCAATAGTCATCTCCTATCTCACTAACCTGCATCCTCTCTCTCATGCTCCCTTTCTCCGTCCGCCCCACTCTCATCAGTTTTCTCATCCTTCTCTTACCCACTTTCTTGCAGCCCCTGTAACTGATCACTCATAACATTCCTCTTATGTAACTCCTTACAAACAGTGGCAGTAAAATGCCTTGCTTTGAGCGATATGATTATAAAAAGAAATTTGATTTTGTTTGGATCGATTTGCATTGGTCAGTCATGTATCACGTGCATTACAATCACGGATAATTCTATATGTATAAATGTTTGCAAAAAAATCTGATATTGTTGAAAGGGTGTCGAGTAGTGTTAGCCACTTTAGAAAATTCAAGTGAACTCGGGCTTTATGCGTAAGTTTGACATTTTTATTCTTCTCTGAGTTCTATTCATTAAGGAAGTGAGCGACTATGGCTCTCTACAATTTCATGTTCCTTTTATCTCTGAGTAAAATTTGTGTTTAGCTATCTTTCCTGATCCCTGTGTTGTCAACATGCACTTTGGGTAGATTATTTGCTGCTTTCAATATATCCTGTGAGTGTCAAATTTGCTCAATATTCTTTCCTTATTTTATACACTAGAAACTTCTAGTCTCTTCCTGATGTTAAGCGTAAATGTCCTTTTATTTCTAACTACTCTAGTACAAATTCCACAGCTATGGGTTAATTAGTATGTTTCTCATCACTAAAAATATTATCATCTTAAAAAAATTGCAGTCTAAAATATTTTTCTGGCTTTAAGTAACAGAAAAGATGTTGATTAGCCGTAGAAAACGAATCACTCAATCATAAAATTTCATTTGAGGTTTATTTGTTCAGTTCATGGTATTCTCAACATCCTTCTGTAGAACCACATTTCTGTTATGAAGACTGTTCTTCATCTATGATGATGTCTAGATTAAAACGTGGAAATATGGCTTTTTAAGAAAAAATAGTGTCTTTGTTTAGATCTTGTATTGGAACAAAAATAAAACCAAGTATTGGTAAAAACAAAATTGAAACTGACGGTAGAAATTTCATGCGACACTTGATTCGTTATACTGGTTCCTATCCATTTTTCTCAGAGGATTATGCGCCTCTGGAAATAGAAGAGACCGTTCAGATTCTAATCTGTTTGAAACAAGAAGTGTGGAGCGAATAGTTTGAGTTTTGTTTAACGGCATATCAACACCTCTGGGGGTTATTTGAAGCCCAAAAAGTAGGGTTTTAAGGTATTTTCTAAAGTTCGGTTATAGTGAGAATTTTGATTAAAAAACTTATTTTCATAGTCAGATCTTGATTAAAAACATTATTTAAAAAAATGAAGATGTTTTCTAGTTTCGTATTTAAGAACATGCTGCTGGCAATAATTTCTTTCCTTCAAAATGTATTATCTAAACTTATAAATGGAACTTTGTCTGTGTGTGTGTGTATGTGTGTGTGTCCGTTACCTATAGACTCCGAAACGGCTGAACCGATTTATTTGAAAATTTACACTGTTGTACTATAAGCGTCTGCGAGTGTTCTTAGCTAGGTTTTGTGTCGAGATATCCCCGATAAATATCAAAAATCGATAATCGAAAAAAATCGGGTTATAGAAAGAGTGGTCCGATTTTAATCAAATTTGATACACTGATAGACAAAGACATAAGAAACGATATTCAGATGTTTCAAGATTGCAGATCTTAAAATAGTGCAGAAAATCGATAATATATGTAAATATATATATATAAAAGGCAAGATGTTTGTGTGTGTGTCTGTTTTTCTGCCTGAATGTCTGTATTTTTTCAGCCCCTTTATTTTAGTTTTTGCTTCGAGTTTTGCTGTAAGTAAGTATAATTGTAGTTCTTAGTCTCAGCCATAATGCCATTCACTCAGAGGACACATTTAGCCTTCAAATTACAGTTTACGACGAAAAAGACTTACTTGATATCGATACAAGGAAATCAAAATTTGACTTACATTCATTCATTTTTCTTTCAGTCTACGGTTTCGCTTTAACTGGAAACAACTATTGCTTTTTAGTCTTTCGTGCCAACGTCCAAAGAGTCTGAGCTCCGGGACCATGGATTAGTTCTAAAGCTTTCATTACACCCGAGCAACGCCGGGCTATACTGTTAGTAATATTTTTTCCTTAAAAACTGTATATATTTTTAATAAAAGTCTATTTTTTACGTATACATTTCTAAAAATGTCTATTTTTATACTTTCCTAGTCTTTTGACCCCAGTTCGGGGGTTAACTATTTTCCCATAGCTGAGAACAGTAGCAGTTAAAAGGTGGTTCTATGCTCCTCACAATCAGAGACCTTGCTGCCGGATGCAGTTTATCGTCAAACCCAGGACCTGTTTAGCAAAATACATGCATAATAAAAAAATTTGTTTGCTTAGCTTTGTGTGGAGTGAATTGTTCCCCACCCTACAACATTTTTCTCAGAAGCGGAACCTTGCTCGCCTTTGCCCTAACCTATCGCTATTTTCACAACTACATGCCATACGTGATAAAAGCTTGGGCGATCATGTCTCGAAAGAAACATGACTGACTGGGCAGAAGATTATCCCGCAGTAGGTTGCCATTGCTTTCTGCGGTAGACTGGTTGCCGACCAAGGCTATAGAACCCAGTCTGTCCTGCTATTTGACCCATAACTGGAAGGAAGAGACGGATTAATACCTTTCCCAAGGGTATTTGTGCGTAAGTGAATGCAAGGAATTCAACTAGAATTCGAACTCGGTTTCTCGTTCCGAGCCGATATCCACTGTATCACAACGCACATAAAATGCCTTTTAGTTTGTTTAAGCGAATTGGGTTTGAACAAAAAAGCGTTTATGTTTTGCTGGTTTTCAATTCAACAGAGTAATAATGTCTGTTATTTTTTCTTTTTGTCTCCATCGCTGAAGGGAAAAGGGGAGTAAGAAATAACTGATAAGAGGGAAAAATGTACTTATCAGTGTTGAATTGTTTTTGGAGTCAATTGGAAATGTCTTATGATGTTGCTTTCCTTTCTTTCTTTACTTTAGTGTCTGGTTGAGTCTGCGATGGACCTGTCTGTCGGTTCTCTGACCTCTCTCACTTGACCGGTCAAGGGACGTGAAGAAGTACTTAGATCCGGTCACGTAATGGGATACAACTGCAAAACCATTTTTTTAGGTGTTAAGAAAATTTTGACAGGGGTCATAGTTCAAATTGTTATTTTTTGTCCAATCGGAATTCAGAATCTTAATTTTCACAATGGCTTGTGAAATTTGTCTTGGTCTAGTTTTTTTCAAAATGGTTTCAGTTATTCTGATCCGATTTTGTGGGTGTACAATTCTAATTTCTTTTGTTTCAGTTAACTGTTATATGTTAAAATTTTTATCACGTAGACGCAATTTCTGTCCATGTTCAATATATATATATATATATATATATATATATATATATATATGTGTGTGTGTGTGTGTGTGTGTGTGTGCGTGTGTATACAAGTATTGGTTAGTAAATATATGTATGTATGCGTGTAGATGTATATGTCAGTCAGTCAGTTAAGTGATATACGTGATACACGCTTGGGTGATCATGTCTCTTTTGAGACATGACTGACAGAGCAAAAGATTTTCACACAGTAGGTTGCCATTACTTTCTGCGGTAGACTGGTTGCTACCCGAGGTTATAGAACCCATAACTGGAGGAAAGAGATGGATTGATACATTTCCCAAAGTTATTGGCGCGTAATTGAATCCAAAGAAATCAACTGTACTTCGAACTCGGCTCCCCGATTTGTCGTTCCGAGCCGATATTCACTGCATGGTATGCATGTATATATACAAAAAGCTAAAGGCATGAAACCGTTAAACACTATGCTGTGTCGATCTGTGCATCAATATTATTTGTATTTACCACCTACAAGGATTATGGGAGAATCCCCCCCTCTCTCTCTCTCTCTATATATATATATATATATATATATATTCACATTTAGGTAATGCTGTCAAATTCTAGAACAAAGAGGATATTCCAAATAAGTTTAGATAAAGTAGTAAAAAAAGATGTATACAGAGATGTCAATTGCTACTATCCAGAGCAATATGATATACAAAAAGGAAAATCTTAACCCATCGTCTTAGGCGGTTATAATCTATAATTTATTTCGTCGGGTAATGTTTTGGTACCCATCTCATAAGAGCGCAATATTAAAACAATCCACACCCTCAAATGAATATATATATATATATATATACATATATATATATATATATATATACACACCAATATCAACATGATTTTTGTTTACTGATATTAATCACCTTCATAAATATAGTAAAATAAATCTATGTATCTAATATATCTATATTGCTTCCTTTCTATCGCTAGGTTTCTTTCTCTCTCTCTCTCTCTCTCTATATATATATATATATATATATATATATGTGTGTGTGTGTGTGTGTGTGTTTATATTATATATATATATATATATATATATATATATAGGGAGAGAGATGGAAAGGGAGCAATATAGACAGATTAGACAGATTTACTTTACTATATTTATGAAGGTGATTAATATCAGTAAATAAAAATGATAAAATAAAAATAGTGTTGACATTGTATATATATATATATATATATATATATATACAATGTCAACACGATTTTTATTTACCGATATTAGCCACCTACAATAAATATAGCAAAATCTATAAATCGTTTTTTCATTACCCTTATATATATATATATATATATATATATATATATATATATACAGAAAATATCTACCTTTCAGGTGAAAAGAGAAAACAGGAGGAAGTTGAAATGATTTATGAGATGGAGAAACACTCAATCTAAAAACCTCTCAGATTCTTCATTAGTTATCGGATTCAAAGTCAATAAATCACGGACGAAGTCTTAAACACTTTAAATAGAAATCCATGTCCTTGACATTGACGAAGTAAATTTATTTTCGAAGCAGAAGTGAACTGCTTGAGAATCTATTGAATATATTTGCCTTCATCTTTCTGAGCATTCTGCAAATACCAAGGCGCATATGTCAAAATCACTGCTCTTTTTAGACTTCAATGAACAACGTGGATGACGAGTTCGGTCACCATTAAATCGAAAATGATGATTAAAAAACAATTGACTATCATTAATTTGCTCCCTCGCAGTTTACGCTATTCTCTGTGTATTAAGCGCGTAAGCAGAGCTATTTTTTCAATTTGTTTTTATTTTTATTATGTAGGAGATCATGGCCTTCCACAATTTGTTGGTCTTTTTAGTTCAGCCCTTTGTTGTAAACAACTTCTGCTGTGTTCTGTTTCGGTTTCTGTGAAGAGGAGATAACATTATCTATCTATCTATCTATCTATCTCAGTCTATTCATATCTATCTATCTATCTATCTATCTATCTATCTATCTATCTATCTATCTATCTATCTATCTATCTATCTATCTATCTATCTATCTATCTATCTATCTATCTATCTATATATCTATCTATCTATCTATCTATCTATCTATCTATCTATCTATTTCAGTCTGTTCATATCTATCTATCTATCTATCTATCTATCTATCTACCTATCTATCTATCTATGTCATTCTTTTCCTATTTCTATCTATCTATCTATCTATCTATCTATCTATCTATCTATCTCAGTCTATCTATCTATCTATCTATCTATCTATCTATCTATCTATCTATCTATTCATATCTATCTATCTATCTATCTATCTATCTATCTATGTCATTCTTTTCTATTTCTATCTATCTATCTATCTATCTATCTATCTATCTATCTATCTATCTATCTATCTATCTATCTGAGCTGTATAGCCTAGCGTTTCTCTGCAATTTTTAGTGGTTATGTAGAAATATCAAGCTGAATTGCTTATATTTAAAAGGTTCCAGTATCAGATTACTGTGACGCGTAAGTTCAAAAAATGCGAAATAAGTATTGATTTTTGTTGTATCTGTAAAACAGAATTCATGCTTGGTGAATTTTGTCAATAAATGGAAATGATGTATTTACAATTGGAAGAATTGAGTCGGGCGTTACGAGAGCCTGGAATGTGATGCGATGACGTTGTGACGCAGTGAATGCATTGTCACTGCAGCGTCACAGGCACTGGCACCTTGTAGAAAAAGGAAAATGGTTATGGCAGATGATAAAATAGAAATGACAAAAAGACCCGATTTTTGTTGGAATACAACTAAGCGTTTCGGAGAAATAACGATAACAAAAATCCATATTTTCTATTAATTTTGCCGCACCCTGCGTATCAATTGAAATTTATTGTTCCCATGATTGACTGGGCATATCTATCTATCTATCTATCTATCTATCTATCTATCTATCTATCTATCTATCTATCTCAGTCTATCTATCTATCTATCTATCTATCTATCTATCTATCTATCTATCTACCCTGCGTATCAATTGAAATTTATTGTTCCCATATCAAAGCCTCAGACCTTGAGCTACCAGTGACTCAACTTTGGTTGAGTTTGAGTGAAGCATCTTGGAGAAATGTTGTTGTAAACGATATATTTCTCATCAACCGACACAATTTGTTTAAAAAGTGTTGCTTTTATATCGCAAATCACAGATAGAAATGCGATCCAAAAGATACTTTTCACTCAGATCATGTGGAACCCGAACATCATGTAGTACCCAAACATCATGTGGTACCCTAACATCATAGTGATTTGAGTATCCAAGCTTCACTAAGTGATCATGGATGGTTGATTTTGATAAATTTAGTGTTTCTGCCAATTTCTTCATTTCGCGTTATTTTCAATTTCGTGATTTGGTCGTCATCTGTAATGGTGTGTGTATGTGTGTGAGGAGGGGTAGGGTTAGGGCTAGGGTCAGGTTAGAACTGGGGTTAGGTTTAGGGCTATGGTTAGTGTAAAGCTCACGTTAGGGCTAAGCTTAGGGTTAGGTCTAGAGTTAAGTTTAAGGCTGAGGTTAGGGCTAGGGTTAGTGTTAGGTTTAGGATTAGGATTAGGGTTAGGGCCAGGGCTGCGGTTAAGGTTAGGGATACGGTTAATGTAAGGCTGAGGTTAGGGCTAGGTTAGTGTTAGGTTTAGGATTAGGATTAGGGTTAGGGCCAGGGCTGCGGTTAAGGTTAGGGATACGGTTAATGTAAGGCTGAGGTTAGGGCTAGGGTTAGTGTTAGGTTTAGGATTAGGATTAGGGTTAGGGCCAGGGCTGCGGTTAAGGTTAGGGATACGGTTAATGTAAGGCTGAGGTTAGGGCTAGGTTAGTGTTAGGTTTAGGATTAGGATTAGGGTTAGGGCCAGGGCTGCGGTTAAGGTTAGGGATACGGTTAATTTAAGGCTGAGGTTAGGGCTAGGGTTAGGGTTAGTGCTCGAGTTATGGTTAGAGCTAGGGTTAACTTTAAGCCGGATTAGGACTAGTTAGTGTTAAGGCTGAGGTTACGCGGAGGGGTAGGATTAGGACTAGGGTTAGAGTTGGCGCTAGAGTTAGGCAGTGGTTTAGGGTTAGTACTACGGTTAGGGTTAATGCTAAGGTTAAAGCGAGTGTTAAGTTATATTGCGAGTGGGGTAACATATCTCATCCATTTCTCATCACCCGTATAAAATTGTTTCAAAATGGGTGAATTTTCATTGCATTTATACAGCAAATCACAGATAGAAACGCGATACAAAGGATTTTTTTTCATTCAGATGATGCGCTACTCAAACATTTTAGTGATTTAAGCAACCAATCTTCACTAAGTGATCATGGATGATTGATTTTGATAAATTTAGTGCTTCTGCCAATGACCGTGTTGTGTATTGCGGGTTATTCTCAATCAATGTCTTGATTTAGTTGTCATCTATAATTTTTGTAAAAGACCCATTTCTCATGAGTCAGTCAGTTAAGAGCCATACGTGATACACGCTTTGTGTGATCAAGTCTCTTTCGAGACATGATTAACTGGGCATAAGATTATCCTACAGTAGGTTGCCATTGCTTTCTGCGGTAGATTGGTTACCAGCCAAGGCTGTAGAACCCAATCTGTCCTATTATTTGACTCATAGCTAGAGGGAGAAGAGATGTATTATATTACTATGTAATAATTAGTGGGGGATCAGTTTAGTACTTCATAACAATAGAAAACTGATCCTCCACTTTATGACCAGTAGAAGCCTTAATCATGATTCCAACTTTATATATTCAGTTAGTTAAATGCCATACGTGATACACGCTTTGTGTGATCATGTCTCTTTCGAGACATGACTGACTGGGTAGAAGTTTATCCTACAGTAGGTTGCCATTGCTTTCTGCGGTAGACTGGTTGCCAGCCAAGGCTATAGAACCCAATCTGTACTATTATTTAGCCCATAACTGGAGGGAAGAGACAGATTAATATCTTTTCCAAAGGTATTTGCGCGTAAGTGAATGCAAGGAATTCAGCTGAAATTCGAACTCAGCTCCCCGATTCGTTTTTCTAAGTCGATATCCACTGCACCACAACGTTCATCACCCATCATAATTTAAATAAAAAGAGTGCATTTTCATTGCATCTATTGAAAAAATCATCAATAGAAATGCAATCCAAAAGATTCTTTCCACTCAGATCATGTGGTACTCAAACATCATGAGGTACCCAAACATCATGTGATATCCAAACATCGTAGTGATTTGAGTACCTAAGCTTCACTAAGGGCACATGGGCAATAGACTGGATTGCTATGTGATGTCAGTTCTTCAATATAGCAGTGAATGCTGGACAATATCATCGAAGATGAAGAAAAAACTTGATGTAAGTGAAATGTGGTTCTACAGAAGCATGCTGCGAATAATGAGGTTTTGGAAAGGATTGAAACGAAAAGAAAATTAATACTGAACATCAGGAAGAGACAGCTAAAGTTCTTGGGACACGCAATGAGGAAGCGAAGTCTTGAAGAACTTAATTTCGCTAGAAACAAAGAAAGGAGTAATGAATTGCTATGTGATGTCGGTTCTTCAATATGGCAGTTAATGTTGGACAATATCCTCAAAGATGAAGGATGAAGGAAAAACTAGAAGCAATTGAAATGTGGTTCTACAGAAGGATGCTGCGAATATCATGGATGTGAGCAAAGATGAGCTGTTAGAAAGAATGGAAATGAAAAGGAAATTAATATTGATCTTCAGAAAGCGACAGCTGAAGTTCCTGGGACATGCAATGAGGAAGGAGGGCTTGGAGTACCTGATACTAAGAGGCCAGATAGAAAGAAAAAGAGACAGGGAAAAGCAACGGATAACATATTTGAAGGACCTAATCAGCTGGATGATGTGCATGGCGTAACAGGAGAAGGCGTGCTAAGAGACACCAGTGATAGGGAGACGTGGAAAGCCATGATCGCCTACGTCTTGAGAGACAGGGCTCATAGAAGAAGAAGAAGAAGAAGAAGAAGAAGAAAAAGAAGAAGTGTTTCTGCTTATATCTGCGTTGTGTAATATTGTTTATTTTCAATGACTTGATTGGTTGTCATGTGTAGCGGAGCGGGGTCTACCTGACTATTTTTTATCAATAAAATACAATCATCATCTCTAAACTTAGCGAAACACTCACGTACGGGTTGTGGTGATACCGAACAAAAGTGATGGACCGGATGTTTGCGCTTTCACGACCAAAAAGGAAATGACCAAAAGTCGTCGTTGCGCATCCGGGTTCGCGCAGATGTTCCTGTTCAAAAATAAAAATTAATCAAATATTACATTTCCATTTCGCGAGCCTACGCGAATTTTATTCTTAATGGGAAGCCCAGAATCAAATACAAGTGTGAATCCCCAAATGACCACCTGCGATCCAAAAAGCAGAAATAAAAAGCCGAGACAGAAAGCAGACAGACCGACGGTGACAGGTGAGAACAATTAATATCTCCATTGACCAAGTCAAGTGTCTACTATTCTTGTCCTTTCACCTCTCCTTCCTTCTTCCCTGTCTCAAAACTACTTACTGACATAATGAGCGACTACATCAAAGATATTCATCAATTACACGCTCCCCACATTCCTAAGCCTTAAATCTCTTTCAGCATATTATTTGCCATGAACATTTTAACCTTCGTTCGAGTATTTATTTAATTGTAAAAACATTAATTGATATGTGTATATATACATGTTATTTTCAACTCAATTTTCTTTTCTTGATTCTATAATCATTTTATGACTTATAGTGGGCTATCTACCATAAGGCCAAATTCTGTCAACCTGCAACAATATGCAACTACCCTTCTCTAGAACGGACTCCCACTATAACCAGAAAGAGAATAGATAAGCAACCCACTATAAGGTCTGTCAGCTAAAGCACCTTCACCTCACACACCACTGAAATTTTTTGTTGCATTCGAGGCCTCTTTGCTTTTACAGTAATAAAAAAAAGCATCGCGTGTCTAAATGCATCTTATAATCTTCAGTTATTGTAGGGATGCCAAATTGACACGAATTAAGTAATTTTAAACTTTCTTTCTGTTATGGTGCCCTATCCATAGGAATGAACTCTTCCTCGGTCAATAAATACTAACCTGCGTGACTTCCGGGGACGCAGCTAGAGGCAGTCAAGATACAGTCATGACGCAGCGTAACTATACGGTTCGGACGTATACTTCTATTTGCTGACTATTAACACTTTACTTTGCACATATATTTTGTTATTCAAATACAATGTTTGAACCGACCTTCTTGTTTCCGTGTCTTTCTTCCCGGCCCTAACAGGCCACAAAAACTTGGCGACGAAAATTTCGCTACAACACTTTATCAAAAGATAATTTGAAATATGCTCTACTCGGAAATGGGCGCATATTATCAGTCAGTTAAGTGACATACATGATACGCACTTGAACGATCATGTCTCGAAAGAGACACGAGGGACTGGACAGAATATTTTCCCGCAGTACGTCGGCATTAATTTATGCTGTAGACTGGTTGCTATTCAAGGCTATAGAATCCAATTTACCTTGTTATTTAACCATAACCGGAGGGAGAAAAGGTATTTGAGCGTAAGTGAATTCAACTGAGATTCGAACTCAGCTCTCTGATTAACCATTCTGAGCTGATATCCACTGCACCACAATACACATTACGTATTATACCTCTCGATAGATTTGACGTATTCTAACGTGTTGGAATATGATGTTGGTTGGTTGTTTTGTTTTTATGGCATATCAACCCCGGCGGGTCATTTATTGCCAACTAAATTTTATTTATTTATTGCTGTTAATACCTTTTTCTTTCAACAATTTATTGTTTTTTCATAAGTTTTGTGTCGAGTAATACTTTTTCTTTTCGAGTATCAAGATTCATTGGGATTTGTTTTTAAGGGCATGGTCTCCAAGTCCTACCCTTGTTATTTAACCTATAACTGGAGGGAAGGGACGGATTAATACCTTTGCCAAGGATATCAGTACCTTTGCCAAGGGTATCAGTACCTTTGCCAAGGGTACCAGTGCTTTAAGTGAATGCAGGGCATTCAACTGGAATTCGAACTCGGCTCACCGATTTCTCTTTCCGAGCCGATATCCACTGCACCAGAACGCACATCCGTCACTAAACGCTTGCAGCACCTGATATTGTCAAGCGGTCACCCATCTAAGTACTGACCAGGGTCAACGTTGCTTAACTTCGGTGATCTAGCCTGAACCGGTTTATTTAAGCCGTAAGCCGTTGGAATATAAACGACTAAAAATTGGCAAGAACCTTTCGGAAGAACACCTGAAATTTTTCAACACCTTAAACTTTACAGGTACAATTTTACGCATAAAACTTTTTAAAGCATAAAGCTAAAAGCCTAAAACATAATTTTTTCTAAAGCATAAAACTTAAAGCATAAAAGTGCGACTTACTTGAAAACTAAAAGATAAATTCTGAACTGGAAAATAATTATTGAAACTTGCAGTGGATATTGACTCGGAACGACAAATCGGGAAGCCGAGTTCGAATTCCAGTTGAATTCTTTGCTTTCACTTACGCACAAATACTCCCGGGAAAGGTATTAATCCGTCTCTTCCTTCCAGTTATGGGTTAAATAATAGATAATCTTCGGTCCAGTCACTCATATCTCTTCGAGATCGTTCAAGCGCTTATCACGTATGTCTCTTAACTGACTGATAATATGCGTACATAATCGCCAAAGCGTGAATCACGTATAGCATTTAACTGACAGTCCTTGTAATCGATTTCCTCTAAAAACTAAATGTTCACAGGGAATAAGGGATTAAACGAACGCTTAAATGTACGCCATGTTCTTGTCTTGAAGAAAAACGGTATCTTTCTTGAAATGTAATGCTTGAATTGCCGTGGCGTGTATTCTAACACAGTTGCAATAATTTGATTGAAATTTGGTTGTAATTTTGGAAAAAGAAAAAACAAGAATTTTAAACTAAAGTTTACCCAATACAAGGCTTAAGAGTCACTCATGGTAGGCCGCTGAATGAGGTGCGTGGTAGGAAAAGAAGTCCAAAAAAAGATTACAAGGATATGGCAGATAAAACATTATTGACCTTAGACTTGAAGACCTTAAAATTTTTAGTATTCTCGGAAGCATCTCTACGGGCGTTTCTTTGACAGAAGCTTTCAGAGTGGAACACCCTTCTTATCAAAGGAATACATATCTTGCTTTTATAACAACGTTTCTGTATTTATGCCATCACACCTTCATCAGTTTCTTGTTCATATCTTGCAAGTGCCTTCGATCTAAATTGTATTTCCATTTTTTATATTCGGACTATTTTCCTCACTATTGTTTTTATTATCACAACGTTTCCGTGTTTGTGCCCTCAGGTCTTCATCTGTTCTTTGTTTATAAATGACAAGTGTATTCAATCCATCTTTAACCTATTTACATTATTTACATTTGAACAATTTTCCTCATCATTGTTTTTATTATTACAATGTTTCGGTGTTTTTAACCTCATGACTTCATCATTTTTTGTTGAAATGTGACAAGTTCATTCAATCCAACTTTAACGTATTTACAATATTTACACTCGGACTATTTACCTTAATATTCTGGTTATTATTACAACGGTTTCAAAGTTTGTACCCTCAGTGTATTAGGCATGACTTTTCTAGTTGTGAAGGTCTGAACTTTTTTTAATCCTTTCACCCCAAGTAAGGCATTTCACTGTCACTGTTGCGCAGGGGGTTACATAGGGAAGGTGATCAGAAAGAGTGGTAGGAGGTTACATAAGGGAAAGTGATGAGAAAGAGTGGTTAGGGGGTTACATAGGGGAAAGTGATGTGAAAGAGTGGTTAGGGGGTTACATAGGGGAAAGAGATGAGAAAGAGTGGTTAGGGGGTTACATAAGGGAAAGTGATGAGAAAGAGTGGTTAGGGTGTTACTTAAGGGAAAGTGATTAGAAAGAGTGGTTAGGGGGTTACATAAGGGAAAGTGATGAGAAAGAGTGGTTAGGGGGTTACATAGGGGAAAGTGATGAGAAAGAGTGGTTAGGGGGTTACATAAGGGAAGGTGATGAGAAAGAGTGGTAGGAGGTTACATAAGGGAAAGTGATGAGAAAGAGTGGTTAGGGGGTTACATAGGGGAAAGTGATGAGAAAGAGTGGTTAGGGGGTTACATAAGGGAAGGTGATGAGAAAGAGTGGTAGGAGGTTACATAAGGGAAAGTGATGAGAAAGAGTGGTTAGGGGGTTACATAGGGGAAAGTGATGAGAAAGAGTGGTTAGGGGTTACATAAGGGAAAGTGATGATAAAGAGTGGTTAGGGGGTTACATAAGGGAAAGTGATGAGAAAGAGTGGTTAGGGGGTGACATAAGGGAAAGTGATGATAAAGAGTGGTAGGAGGTTATATAAGGGAAAGTGATGAGAAAGAGTGGTTAGGGCGTTACATAAGGGAAAGTGATGAGAAAGAGTGGTTAGGGGGTTACATAGGGGAAAGTGATGAGAAAGAGTGGTTAGGGGGTTACATAAGGGAAGGTGATGAGAAAGAGTGGTAGGAGGTTACATAAGGGAAAGTGATGAGAAAGAGTGGTTATGGGGTTACATAGGGGAAAGTGATGAGAAAGAGTGGTTAGGGGGTTACATAAGGGAAGGTGATGAGAAAGAGTGGTAGGAGGTTACATAAGGGAAAGTGATGAGAAAGAGTGGTTAAGGCGTTACATAGGGGAAAGTGATGAGAAAGAATGGTTAGGGGGTTACATAAGGGAAGGTGATGAGAAAGAGTGGTAGGAGGTTACATAAGGGAAAGTGATGAGAAAGAGTGGTTAGGGGGTTACATAGGGGAAAGTGATGAGAAAGAGTGGTTAGGGGGTTACATAAGGGAAGGTGATGAGAAAGAGTGGTAGGAGGTTACATAAGGGAAAGTGATGAGAAAGAGTGGTTAGGGGGTTACATAGGGGAAAGTGATGAGAAAGAGTGGTTAGGGGGTTACATAAGGGAAAGTGATGAGAAAGAGTGGTTAGGGGGTTACATAGGGGAAAGTGATGAGAAAGAGTGGTTAGGGGGTTACATAAGGGAAAGTGATGAGAAAGAGTGGTTAGGGGGTTACATAAGGAAAAGTGATGAGAAAGAGTGGTTAGGGGGTTACATAAGGGAAAGTGATGATAAAGAGTTAGGGGGTTAAGTATAAGGAAAAGTGATGAGAAAGAGTATAGGGGGTTACTACAGGGGAAAGGGATGAGAAAGAGTGGTTAGGGGGTTACATAAGGCAAAGTGATGAGAAAGAGGGTTAGGGGGTTAAGAGAGCAGGGGAAAGGATGAGAAAGATAGTTAGGGTTAAGATGGTGGTGCGATGAGAAAGAGTGGTTGGGAAAAGGCTAAGGAAAGGAGGAGAAAGGAGTGGTTAGGGGGTTACATAGGGGAAAGTGATGAGAAAGAGTGGTTAGGGGTTACATAGGGGAAAGATGAAAAGAGTGGTTAGGGGGTTACATAGGAAAAGTGATGAGAAAGAGTGGTTAGGTTACATAAGGGAAAGTGGGGATGAGAAAGAGAGTGGTTAGGGGTTACATAAGGGAAAGGATAGAAAAGAGTGGTTAGGGGTTATAGGGGAAAGATGAGAAAGAGTGGTTAGGGGTCATATAGGGGAAAGTGATGTGAAAGACTGGTTAGGGGGTTGGTATAAGGGAAAGGAGTTGGAGAGAAAGAGTTGTTAGGGGGTTATAAGGAAAGCGATGAGAAAGAATGGTTAGGGGTTACATAGGGAAAGGATGAGAAAGAGTGGTTAGGGGGTTAATATAGGGGAAAGGATGAGAAAGAGTGGTTAGGGGTTACATAGGGAAAGTGACAGAAAGAGTGGTTAGGGGGTTGAAGATAGGGGAAAGTGATGTGAAAGAGTGGTTAGGGGGTTACATAAGGGAAAGTGATGAGAAAGAGTGGTTAGGTTGCTAGGGAAAGTGATGTGAAAGACTGGTTAGGGGGTTACATAAGGGAAAGGATGAGAAAAAGAGTTGTTAGGGGGTTACATAGGGGAAAGTGATGAGAAAGAGTGGTTAGGGGGTTGCTAGGGAAAGTGTTGAGAAAGAATGGTTAGGGGTTACATAGGGAAAGTGATGAGAAAGAGTGATTAGGGGGCGGCATAGGGGAAAGTGATGAGAAAGAGTGGTTAGGGGGTTACATAGGGTGCAAGTATGATGAGAAAGAGTGGTTAGGGTTATAGGTGAAAAGATGAGAAAGAGTGGTTAGGGGGTTATATAGGGAAAAGTGATGTGAAAGACTGGTTAGGGTTACATAAGGGAAAGTGATGAGAAAGAGTTGTTAGGGGGTTGGCATAAGGGAAAGTGATGAGAAAGAATGGTTAGGGGGTTACATAGGGGAAAGTGAGATGAGAAAGAGTGGTTAGGGGTTACATAGGGAAGTGATGAGAAAGTGAGTGCTTGGGGTTGTTAGGGAAAGCATAGAAAGAGGTTAGGGATTACATAAGGGAAGGTGATGAGAAAGAGGGTTAGGGGAAGCTAAGGGTGATGAGAAAGAGGGTTAGGGGGTTACATAGGAAAGTGATGTGAAAGACTGGTTAGGGGTTACATAAGGGAAAGTGATGAGAAAGAGCTGTTAGGGGGTTACATAGGGAAAGTGATGAGAAAGAGTGGTTAGGGGGTTAAGATAAGGGAAAGTGATGAGAAAGAGTGGTTAGGGGTTACATAGGGAGATGAGAAATAGTGGTTAGGGGTTACATAGGGAAAGTGATGAGAAATAGTGGTTAGGGTTACATAAGGGAAAGTGATGAGAAAGAGTGGTTAGGGGTTACATAGGGGAAAGTGATGAGAAATAGTAGTTAGGGGGTTACATAAGGGAAAGTGATGAGAAAGAGTGGTTAGGGGGTTACATAGGGGAAAAGTGATGAGAAAGAGTGGTTAGGGGTTACATAGGGAAAAGATGAGAAAGATAAGCAGGGGTTACATAAGGGAAAGTGATGAGAAAGAGGCGGGGGAAGCCAAGATAAGGGAAAGGATGAGAAAGAGTGGTTAGGGGGTTACATAGGGGAAAGTGATGAGAAATAGTGGTTAGGGGGGTTACATAAGGGAAAGTGATGAGAAAGAGTGGTTAGGGGTTACATAGGGAAAGTGATGAGAAAGAGTGTTAGGGGGTTACATAGGGAAAGGATGAGAAAGAGTGGTTAGGGGGTTACATATGAAAGTGATGAGAAAGAGTGGTTAGGGGGTTACATAAGGGAAAGGATGAGAAAAGAGTGGTTAGGGGTTAAGTATAGGGGAAAGGGATGAGAAAGAGGAGTTAGGGGTTACATAAGGGAAAGTGGATGAGAAAGAGTGGTTAGGGTATAAGGGAAAGTGATGAGAAAGAGTGGTTAGAGGTTACAGTATAAGGGAAAGTGATGAGAAATAGTGGTTAGGGGGTTAGCATAAGGGAAAGTGATGAGAAAGAGTGGTTAGGAAGCATAAAGTGATGAGAAAGAGGTTAGGGGGGTTACATAGGGGAAAGTGATGAGGAGAAAGAGTGGTTAGGGGTTACATAAGGGAAAGTGATGTGAAAGAGTGGTTAGGGGGTTACATAAGGGAAAGTGATGAGAAAGAGTGGTTAGGGGGTTACATAGGGGAAAGTGATGAGAAAGAGTGGTTAGGGGGTTACATAAGGGAAAGTGATGAGAAAGAGTGGTTAGGGGGTTACATAAGGGAAAGTGATGAGAAAGAGTGGTTAGGGGGTTACATAGGGGAAAGTGATGAGAAAGAGTGGTTAGGGGGTTACATAAGGGAAAGTGATGAGAAAGAGTGGTTAGGGGGTTCCATAAGGGAAAGTGATGAGAAAGAGTGGTTAGGGGGTTACATAGGGGAAAGTGATGAGAAAGAGTGGTTAGGGGGTTACATAGGGGAAAGTGATGAGAAAGAGTGGTTAGGGGGGGTTACATAAGGGAAAGTGATGAGAAAGAGTGGTTAGGGGGTTACATAAGGGAAAGTGATGAGAAAGAGTGGTTAGGGGGTTACATAAGGGAAAGTGATGAGAAAGAGTGGTTAGGGCGTTACATAAGGGAAAGTGATGAGAAAGAGTGGTTAGGGGGTTACATAAGGGAAAGTGATGAGAAAGAGTGGTTAGGGGGTTACATAAGGGAAAGTGATGAGAAAGAGTGGTTAGGGGGTTACATAAGGGAAAGTGATGAGAAAGAGTGGTTAGGGGGTTACATAGGGGAAAGTGATGAGAAAGAGTGGTTAGGGGGTTACATAAGGGAAAGTGATGAGAAAGAGTGGTTAGGGGGTTACATAAGGGAAAGTGATGAGAAAGAGTGGTTAGGGGGTTACATAAGGGAAAGTGATGAGAAATAGTGGTTAGGGGGTTACATAAGGGAAAGTGATGAGAAAGAGTGGTTAGGGGGTTACATAGGGGAAAGTGATGAGAAAGAGTGGTTAGGGGGTTACATAGGGGAAAGTGATGAGAAAGAGTGGTTAGGGGGTTACATAAGGGAAAGTGATGAGAAAGAGTGGTTAGGGGGTTACATAAGGGAAAGTGATGAGAAAGAGTGGTTAGGGGGTTACATAGGGGAAAGTGATGAGAAACAGTGGTTAGGGGGTTACATAAGGGAAAGTGATGAGAAAGAGTGGTTAGGGGGTTACATAAGGGAAAGTGATGAGAAAGAGTGGTTAGGGGGTTACATAGGGGAAAGTGATGAGAAAGAGTGGTTAGGGGGTTACATAAGGGAAAGTGATGAGAAAGAGTGGTTAGGGGGTTACATAAGGGAAAGTGATGAGAAAGAGTGGTTAGGGGGTTACATAAGGGAAAGTGATGAGAAAGAGTGGTTAGGGGGTTACATAAGGGAAAGTGATGAGAAAGAGTGGTTAGGTGGTTACATAGGGGAAAGTGATGAGAAAGAGTGGTTAGGGGATTACATAGGGGAAAGTGATGAGAAAGAGTGGTTAGGGGGTTACATAAGGGAAAGTGATGAGAAAGAGTGGTTAGGGGATTACATAGGGGAAAGTGATGAGAAAGAGTGGTTAGGGGGTTACATCCGGGAAAGTGATAGGGAATGTCAGAAGGAGGGTGATAGACGAGTAAGGATACCGAGGATGAGGGTT
Source organism: Ascarosepion bandense (assembly GCA_037127315.1). NCBI lineage: Eukaryota > Metazoa > Mollusca > Cephalopoda > Sepiida > Sepiidae > Ascarosepion > Ascarosepion bandense. Next base: position 723,729 of record JBBBDQ010001830.1, read on the forward strand.
GCGTGGATGTGAAGAGTATTGGAAATAAGTAATATACCTGTTCTGAACATTTGCCATGGAAATAACAATAGATTAGCGAAAAGCTAACAAATTTGTATTTTATTTGTATTTTGTTTTGCATGATGCAAAATGTTCATCACCCACAAGGCCGTGTAATCGCTTTTGAACTCAAAAAAGGTAGTAAACTGAGGATTGCAAATTCTCTATGTTTGCTTTGATCAGACTATTGTAAAGCTAAAGGATGGTAATAGAAGTCAGGTCTTTTTTATTTGTTCCGTTCTGAATGAGAAGTTTTGGAGACGTTTGATCTATAAGACAGAGACAGTGTTATCCGTAGTGGCATTAAAAGTTTTGTCTTCATCCACGTATCACGACAACGTTTGAGGCGGCAGGTAGCGGTAGGATTGGGTCAGGTGAAAGACAAAAACCTATTCTTACTTAACAGAGCTCGAAATGATTCATGCAGTTTAGTCGCTGGATCAAACAAAAGCGACACTCATAGATTATGGAGGATAGAAACACAAAGCTTAGCATCTCGTACTCATTTTGCGACTGCTTACACTGAAACCGAGACAGCACAACGCCATCATCGGTATCGATCCTCCAGGGCATGGACGAATACAGACCACCACAACAACTCGCCTTCGGAAACTAAAATCGATGTTCTCATTTTGTCATTCATTCACACAAAATCATCTAAACCTATTTATAAAGGGAACTTTGTCTGTGTCTGTGTCTGTGTCTGTGTGTGTGTCCATTACCTATAGACTCCAAAACGTCTAAACCGATTTTCTTGAAAATTTACACAATTGTACTATAAGAGTCTGCAAGTGTTCTTAGCTAGGTTTTGTGTCGAGGTACCCCCGATAACTATCGAAAATCGATAATCGAAAAAATCGAGTTATAGAATGAGTAATCCGATTTTAATCAAATTTGATACACTCATAGACAAAGACATAAGAAACGATATTCAGACGTTTCAAGGTTGCAGTTCTTACAATAGTGCAGAAAATCGATAATATATATATCTAAAAGGCAAGATGTTTCCGTGTATGTCTGTTTATCTGTCTGTATGTCTGTATTTTTTCTGCCCTTTTATTTTGTTTTTTGCTTCGGGTTTGGCTCTAAGTAGGTATAATTGTAGTTCTTAGTCTCAGCCATGATACCATTTATTCAGAGGACTTATTTAGCCTTCAAAATTCAGTTTACGACAAAAAAACTTATTTGATAACGATACCAGGAAATCAAAATTTGGCTTACAGGACCATGGAT
>JBBBDQ010001830.1:727500-882500 GCA_037127315.1 Ascarosepion bandense
ATAAAGTCCCGAAGATTAACGAAATGGTTTTAACAACAGAAATATTTAATTTGTTTAAACATTATTTTTTAAAAGATACTCGTACTTGAGTAGATATTATGTTTTTAATGAAACAGTATATTTATATATTTATTTCTATCGGCCTGATTATTTACAATAAATCTTCTTACGAAAATGTGTCATTCGGCTGGTTTCGATGTTGATATGGGTCGCAGGTTCGAATCTTGCCGAATGAAACAAGATTTATCGTAAATAATCACTCCGATAGAAATAAATATATAAATATACTGTTTCATTAAAATAATAATAATAATAATAATAATAATAATAATAATAATAATATATATATATATTATATATATCGCCTCAAGTAAAGCAGCACTGCCACTGGTGCGCAGGGGGTTACATAAAAGGAGAGTGAAGAGGGAGGAGAACAGTTCACAGTCAGTCAGTCAGTTAAGTGCCATGCGCGATACACGCTTTGGGCGATCATGTCTCGAAAGAGACATTACTGACTGGGCAGAAGATTATCCCGCAGTAGGTTGCCATTGCTTTCTGCGGTAGACTGGTTGCCGACCAAGGCTATAGAACCCAATCTGTCCTATTATTTAACCCATAACTGGAGGGAAGAGACGGATTAATACCTTTCCCAAGGGTATTTGCGCGTAAGTGAATGCAAGGAATTCAACTGGAATTCGAACTCGATTTCTTGTTCCGAGCCGATATCCACTGCGCCACAACGCACAGTTCACAGTAGTTGTCGGAAAATGGGTAAGTGAAGGGTGGTATCATTGGTGTAAGGAGCTGCACGTGAGTAAAGTGTAATGTGAGAGGAAGAATGGGAATCAAGGAGACAAGAGATGACGGTTGACTAACCTTCAAATGACACATTACAAAATTTGGACTCAATCGGATTATGAGTTTACAAAGTACAGCTAAGTGAAACTACTGTTGTAAATTTTCAAAACAATGGAAAAATTTGAACTTTGTGTGCTGATAAAGCATTGCTTTCTGATGAAAAAAAAAATACTGTTCAACCAATGCAATGGCGTGATAAGTGTTATTTAGACACAGCTCCGTCGGAAACAACGGTTAAGAGTTGGTATGCTGACTTTAAACGTGGTCATACAGACATAACTGATGCTGAACGCTCAGGTGGCCCAAAATCGGCAGTTGTCTCAGAAAATACCAAAAATCCACAACCTTGTTTTGGCCTAAGGTAAATTGAGGTTGCATGAGATAGCAGAGGTGCTGAACATATCAGAAGTGAGTGTATTCACCATTTTGCATGAACATTTGTCAATGAGAACGCTGTAATCAAAGTGTGTGTGGCGTTTGTTCACAGTCGATGAAAAACAATAACGCATCAACGTTTCAAAGCATTGTTTGCAAATGTTTCAACGCAACAGGAAGGAGTTTTTGCGTAAATATATGAGAGTAGATAAAACAGGATCAACCACTTTACTCCGGAGTCAAATCGGCAGTCAGCTGAGTGGATAGCAAAACGACCAAAGCGACCAAAGACGCAAACATCAGCAGGCAAGGTTTTGACCTCCGTATTTTGGAATTCGCAAAGTATTTTGTTCATCGATTACCTTGAGAAAGGAAGAACTATCAGTAGCGAATTTTATGTTGCATTATTAATGCGTTTGTAGGAAGAATTTTTACCAAGACAACGCACAGTGTCACAAGTCAATCGCAATGTTGGCAAAACTACATGAATTGCACTTCAAATTGCATCCGCATCTACCCCATTCTCCAGATCCGGCCTACAGCGACTACTGGCTGCTTGTAAACCTTAAATTAGGCTCCAGGGAAAGAGATTTGGCTCCAATGAAGAAGTGATATCGGAAACTGAGAATTATTTTGAGACCAAAGACAAATCGTACTACAAAAAAATGCATCGAATTGTTAGAGACGCGTTGGAATCAGTGTATCAGCCTAGAAAGAGAATATGTTGATGAATAAAGTCGAATTTTGTCTAAACAATATATATATATATTTTGTTAGGCCTGAGTTTTAAAGCGTGATAGTTCCTTATATTCTAATTTTGTTTTTTCTATATGAACTAAATTCTAATTTATTTCATAATATTTTCTCCCTATTATCTACTATTATTATCAATATTTTGTCCCTATAATTACCTATTAGTATCTATATTATTCTCAGTTTTATTATATTTTCTCAGAGTTGTTTATTATTATTATTATTATTAATTTCTTAATATTAATTATGATACACTATTATATATTATTGTCAGTCAGTTAAATACGTGATACACGATTGGGCGATCATGTCTCGAAAGAGACATGACTGACTGGGCAGAAGATTATCCCGCAGTAGGTTGCCATTGCTTTCTGTGGTAGACTGGTTGCCAACCAAGGCTATAGAACCCAATCTGTCCTACTATTTAACCCATAACTGAAAGGAAGAGACGGATTAATACCTTTCCCAAGGGTATTTGCGCTCAAGTGAATACAATGGATTCAACTGGAATTCGAACTCGGCTCTCCAGTTTCTCGTTCCAGTCTCGATATCCACTGTACCACAACGCACATCCTATGTTATTTATATTGCTTAATTTTAATACTGTAATCATATAGTATGGTACTTTATATATCATCAATTTTATATGTATGGTTTAATATTTATATTACTTATGATATTGTAATATATTTAGTACATAAATAGTTAATTTTAATACACATTATTTCACTGAAAGATTATAACCGTCAACAATTTATTTTCAAAATTTATTTATATTTTAAAAATTTTTTTAAAAAGTTTGTTTAATACTATATTTCACTAGAATCATAAAAGGCAATATATTTCGTTTTATGACATAGGGCTTACCGCCTATCACGTTGAATACACCGGTTCTCGCTCGATCACCGAGGTTAAGCAACGTTGAGCCTGGTCAGTACTTAGATGGGTGACCGCTTGGGAATACCAGGTGCTGTAAGCGTATAGTGTGCGTTGTGGTGCAGTGGATATCGGCTCGGAAAGAGAAATCGGTGAGCCGAGTTTGAATTTCAACTGAACACCCTTCATTCACTTAAGCACTGCTACCCTTGGGAAAGGTATTAATCCGTCCATTCCCTCCAGTTATGGGTTAAATAACAAGGGTAGGAATTGGGGACCCTGCTCTTAAAAACAAATCCCAATGAATCATGAAAAGAAAAACGTTGTAAAAATAAAATAACCTTACCCAAAATCACTGGTTATGACCTTAAAATGAGCCCATAAGGATTGATAGGTCGTTAAGCCTCAAAAAACAAACAATGACTCAGACTCATAAACGCACACATTCATGCATGATTCTCTCATTTTATTTAAAATAGAAAATCGTTTCATCGCTTGACACGTGTGTAGATTATTGCACATACTAACTTTACCGACTCATAAACGCAGACATTTATACACGATTTCTTTCATACACATACATTCAGACATGATTCTCTCATTTTATTTAAAATAGAAAATCGTTCTATCGCTTGACACGTGCACGCGCGCACACACACACACACACACATATATATATATATATATATATATATATATTAACGAAACCGACAATTTGAAATGAATTGTTTGAACATTATTTTTCTACTTTATCTACTTAAATACGAGTATCGATCAGAAATAATGTTCAAACAAATCATTTCATATATATATATATATATATATATATATATATATATATATATATATATATACTGTAATGGTTGTTACAACGTTTTTAAATTCATAGTGTCACTACACAAAAATTTTTCATGTTTCGAAGCCAGCCCATTATGTTTTTGGCTTCTTCCTCATGTGATTTTTTTAGAAATAAGAATTATCGAGTTGAAAATCCAGTTTATTTGTGTTGGATTTGTTATTTTTGGGGGTTAGAGGGGTTGGTCTGTATTTTGAGTTCTGTTGACCTTTTTAAGGTCTTAGGGTTAAGTATTTGTTTTTGAGTTCAGGATCGGGTTAATCTATTAATCTTGAGAGGGCTGATGCTGCTGGCGCCTTGCGTGTTCTTATTTGGGTTAGGGGTTGGTAAGTGTTGTTTTGTTTTGAGGTTGGTTTATCCTTAAGTTAATGTATGTTATTTTGTATTGGGGTGTGTGCTTTTTTGTTTTTTTTTATTTTTTTGTTTTTTATAAAATATATTTTTTTATAAAATATATCTTTCATAAAAAATATTGTATAATATTCCATAATATTTAAACTATTTTATAATATTATAAAATATAATATTTTATAATATTTAAGAAATATATTTCTTTTATAAAATCTATTCTTTATACAACATATTTTCTAAGTATAAAATATATTTTTTTATTTATTTATCTACTATTTTGTTGTAACTGCATTATTTTTGTTGGCATTGTATAGGGTTTGTTTTCTTTTTCTGTTTATTTATCGGGTTGGCTGTGTGCATTTTTTGTGTTTTTGGGGGGGTTCTGGTTGGGTTTTTTTGTTTACTTAAATTTAAACGAGAAATATTTGCGATGTTTGCGTATTACTGCTAATTCGTTTCTACGGTTGAATAAATCGTTGCTGTTAGGGTACTGGAGAATGTGTAGTTTTTCACTTAGACATAAAGGGCAGATGTCATTAAGTGAGTTGCAAGTTCTAGTTTTTTCTAGGATTTTCCATTTTACTTTGGGTTTCTGTTTTGAATCCTTTAGCTTCCAAAAGTATGTGGAAACGGATGTTTGGTTTCGGTGTAAGTTGTTTTTAAATGAGGTTAGGTGCAAGTACCAGCGCTGCTTAAATGTATTCTTAGTTGATCCGATATACACTTTATTTATAGTTGGATTTTCGATGGATGTTATGTTGCATTGATAGATTATTGAGTTTGTTTTGCATTTATTTTGTAGTGGGCAGTTGCTAGGGTTTCTACAATTACACATGTTTTCATTGTTGGGTTTGGTTGTGTTTTGGTTGCCGGTTTTATTTTGGTTTACGTGTTGATTTAGGATATATTTGTTATGGTTAGTTATGATTTTTTCTAGGTTGCTTGTGCAGCTGTAGCTAAGATATACCTTATTTAAATTGTATGATATTGAAGAGCAGACATCCCATAACAATTCAGTATTTTCTTCTTTGCTTCCTGCGAAATGTCTCTATATCTCAATTCTTTACTTAGTTTCTGCAATGCATCATTGCCAATACATACTTCGATCTCCTTATCGTACATTCCGTTCTCTGCTTGAAAGGTATTTCAATTTCTGCACCCGTTTGATTTTGGTCTCACCAACTCGTAGTTGGCATTTTGGGCTCCTCTTTTTACTGATTACCATGCATTCAGTTTTCTTGTAGCTGTTATGTAGTCCTTTCTTTTCGCTTCATATATATATATATATATATATATATATATATATATATATATATATATATATATATATATTGTTTAATCAACTAGTTTTTGGTCATAATAAAATTAGACCAGTACACATTTGTATTAAAAAATATTCAAATACAAATATATTGCAGAACTTTTGAATATTCTTCATTTGTAAACGAGTTATTACACGAGGTAGATTAATAACCTAACTCGTTTACAAATGAAGAATATATATATATATATATATATATATAAAAGATATGAAGAATATGAAGAATATATATATATATATATATATATATATATATTATATATATATATATATATATATTCTTCATTTGTAAACGAGTTATTACACCAGGTAGATTAATAACCTAACTCGTTTACAAATGAAGAATATATATATATATATATATATATACATATATATATATATATATATATATATATATATGAAGAATATGAAGAATACATATATATAATCCAATCTTTCTTAAATAACCGCAAAATGAAGGTCGTTCTGAATGGGCGTGCCTCTTCGTCCTACAGCACGAATGCTGGTGTCCCACAAGGCTCTATCCTGGGCCCGACGCTCTTCCTTATTTTCATCAACGACCTCCCAGATGAGATCAAGTCCCAAGTAGGCATCTACGCAGATGACACTACAATATACTCCCGCTCCAGTAAGAAACCTGTCGTGGCGGACAGACATAATCTCGCTGCTGACCTTGAGCGGGATCTACACTCTGTGGTGAACTGGGGCAAGAAGTGGCTTGTCAACTTCAATTCGTCTAAGACCAAGCTGTTGTCTGTCAACCATTACAGGCAACCTCTTCTGCCTCCCATAAGCATGGACCAGATGATTCTCCCGGAGAGTAATACACTACGCCTCCTCGGACTTACCCTCTCCTCAGACCTCAAATGGAAGCACTATATTGAATCCATAGCAAAATCTACTGCTAAGAAGATTGGGTCACTATGTCGATCCAGGATGTTTTTTCCACCTGAATCCATCCTGCATATATACAAGTCAACCATCCGTCCGTGCATGGAGTACTGCTGTCATTTATGGTCAGGTGCCCCTGCCGTTCTCCTCAGTGTTCTTGACAAGCTCCAAAGGAGAGTCTGTAATGTGATAGGTACTGATCTGGCGACTCGACTGCAGCCACATTCCCATCGTCGAAATGTGGCCTCCCTCTGTCTCTTCTATAAATACTTTCATGGCTTCTGCTCGGATGAGCTTAAGTCATTGATGCCTCATCAACAGGTGTTTACCCGTGCAACCAGACTGGCAACTGGGTCCCACCCATTCACAGTCAGGTTAGCCAAATGCAGACGACAATTCTACTCCTGCAGCTTCCTCTCTCGCACTTCCCGCCTGTGGAACTCACTCCCGTATTCTTGCTTTCCTGACGGCTACAACCTCCAGAAATTTAAAAGCAAAGTTAATACTCACCTACTAACCACTGGTCTCTAGCTCTCTCCCCTCCCCTGTATAATCTTCACTTTCTCTCCGCCCAGGTATCTGTCATTGCACCTGCTTTCTCAGTTTTCTATTGTTCCTTTCTAACTAGCTTGTACTCCTCACTCTTTTCTAATTAATCTTTCTACATTTATGTAACCCCCTGCACATCAGTGGCGTTTCTGCCTTGCTCGGGGTGAAATGATTAAAATATATATATATATATATATATATATATATATATATATATATTCTTCATTTGTAAACGAGTTATTACACGAGGTAGATTAATAACCTAATTCGTTTACAAATGAAGAATATATATATATATATTCTTCATATTCTTCATATCTTTTATATATATATATATATATATATATATATATATATAGTCACCCACAGAGAGATCTGTATCGCTGTATCACATCCAATTGATTCTAGCCATGATTGAAACCGATTGACATCAGTCGGCGGTTCTATCTCTGAACTATGGGCGCTTGCTAGAGAAAGGCTGACTTCAGCGTATTATATACAAAGTTAACACAATCCAGTAGCCGAGAGTGTTCTAATTAATTACTGAATGAACGATGCGTAGATGCGTGAGTAGCTACTGTGTTTTCAAAGTCTCTCTCTCTCCTTCTCTCTCTCTCTCTCTCTCTCTATATATATATATATATATATATATATAATTCCAGGTGAAGAGGACTCAAGATTTTTTATTTATTTTGAGTGCCCTTGCATTTATTTTATTATGAACAGTGCTCAATATAATGAGTATTATAGAGCTTAATATAATTATGTAGTTACGAATTAATTGTACATTGCGAAACGAAAATTTTAATGTTTTGAGATAGATTCTCATCATCAGCAACATTGTCTGACGATGAGAATCTATCTCGAAACATAGAAATTTTTGTGTCGCAATGTACAATTAATTCATAACTACATAATTATAAATATATATATACCTTATTTAAATTGTATGATCCTGCAGCGATTAACAACAAAAACGCAGCAAAGTTCCGATGTTCTTTCATTCAGAGATCAAAGCACCCCAAGAAAATTTATCGACATAACTTTTACATGTTATTTACCAAATCTAGTTTGAAAGATTTCTTGCTGGCGAATTGCACCTTGCATACAGCGATATGAGAAAAGTTTTGGCCAAGAGAAATAAACTGCATCCAATTTCAAAATTTAATTACATAATCGCAACTGAACATGGCCTACGGCCATATCACGTTGAATACACCGGTTCTCGCTTGATCACGGAAGTTAAGCAACGTTGAGGCTGGTCATTACTTGGATGGGTGACCGTTTGGGAATATCAGACGCTGTAAGCGTTTAGTGACGGATGTGCGTTGTGGTGCAGTGGATATCGGCTCGGAAAGAGAAATCGGTGAGCCGAGTTCGAATTCCAGTTGAATACCCAGCATTCACTTAAAGCACTGGTACCCTTGGCAAAGGTATTAATCTGTTCCTTCCCTCTAGTTATGGGTTAAATAACAGCGTAGGAATTTGGGACCTTGCCCTTAAAAACTATTCCAATGAATCTTGATACTCGAAAAGAAAAAAGTATTACTAGACACAAAACTTATATAAAAACAGCAATAAATTGTTGAAAGAAAAAGGTATTACCAACAATAAATAAATAAAATTTAGTTGGCAATAAATGACCCGCCAAGGTTGATATGCCAAAAAACAAAACAACCAACCAACTGAACATATGTAAACAGTATTTGGAACTAGTTTGGAGTAAGTTCTCCATTTGGTAGTTTTAGTGTTTCTTTGGTCATATTTTAATAGGATTTATCTTGATTCACTCTTTTTCTAACAGTGTTGATTATAAATAAGAATTAATAATTGATTAGCAGTCAATCTTGAAATACAGTAAAACTTTTTAAAAATTCTGTTATTCTGTACGGAAACTGTTCAGTCACAAAACATTTTTCTCGTACTTGAAATTTGAATTTGCAGTGACTAAAGAGGACATTTAAGGTGCTTCCAATCGTGCTCTATTGGACTGATGTAAGAACTTTGGACTATACATGGCTGTGACTCGATTCCTTGCGATTCCTCCTACTTTGCTCGTATGCTATGACGCTCAATATTCTCGAAAATGGTAGACATTCTTGTCAAATAGTGGGAGTAATCCTTTCTCTATAGTTCGACACTATTGATCATTCTAGTCAACAAGAATTAGCTCAGATTTCATTCTAATCAAACGGCGTCCTTCATGATTACTCCAATCCCTCCATGTTTTACGCTCACTAGCAGACATTCAGTGTTCCAAGTCTCATTTCTGATTTATCCAAACATAAACCTGTCTCGAATTTGAATATTGGCAAAATTTACTTTCATCTGACCAAATTACAGCCTAACCATTCGTCCGTGCATGGAGTACTGCTGCCATATATGATCAGGCGCCCCTCCTGTTCACCTCAGTGTTCTTGACAGGCTCCAAAAGAGAATCAGTCATGTGATAAATACCGACTTGGCGGCTCGACTACAGCCACTTTCCCACCGACGGGATGTGGCTTCCCTTTGACTGTTATACAAATACCTTCATGGCTTCTGCGCCAACGAACGTAAGTCACTGGTGCCTCTGCAACAGGTGTTTACCCGTACAACCAGACTGACAACTGGGTCTCACCCATTCACAGTGAGATTAAACAAATACAGACGACAATTCTACTCCTGCAGCTTCTTCTCTCGCACTTCCCGCCTGTGGAACTCGCTTCCTTATTCTTGCTTTCCGGACGGCTACACTCTTCAGGAATTCAAATGCAATGTCAATACTCATCTCTTAACCACTTGACTCTAGTTCTTTCCTCACCACCCTGTATATCCTTTCCTTTCTCTCCACCTCCGCAACTGTCATCTCACCTGTATTCCCATCCTTCTCTTGCACCTTTCTAAATGGTTCGACCTTCTCTTTAGTCTCCTATAATCTTTTTACTCTTATGTAGCCCCCTGCACATCAGTGGCGTTGCCGCCTTGCTAAGGGTGATATGATTTAAAAAAAAACAACCAAAAAACAAAAAACAAAATTCACAATCTTTGCTTTCTGATTCTCTCGCCCATTCCATACACGTGTTCTTGTTAACCTCTAAAATCAAGGGCTTTTTTCTTTCAATATTTCTTTGATATCCTAGCTCTTCCAGAGTCTTTCCCACCGCATAGGATGACATTTCCATACTTTTGGCGACATCTTTGACACTCTGACAACGGTTTCTGATGATTTCTTCCCTCAGAGCTTTTTTCGTTCACTTGGACACAGTGATTGGTCTCACTGAACGGTGTTTCACGCGACAATGGCCTTCTTCAGTAAAATTCTTGAAAATACTATTAACTGTTTGATGATTAGCATGGAAAAACTTAGCAGTTTCTCTATTTGACGGATGCCATTCTTTTATTTGCCGTCGTTAAAATTCACCAATTTCATTACTTCCGGGAAATTTTATTGCAAAATATGAGTCAACTATAGTTTATTGTTTGAGAGTAGCTTGATACTAACACGGTATTTTCTGAAAAAAGAGACGTTATTACACAAGCCATAATTGCTGTAACATTTGTTAAAACTTTTCATAGCCCACTATATATATATCTAAACTTATTTATAAATGGAACTTTGTCTGTGTGTGTATGTGTGTCTGTGTGTGTGCGTCCGTTACCTATAGATTCTGAAACGGCTGAACTGATTTTCTTGAAAATTTACACAGTTGTATTATAAGCGTCTGCGAGTGTTCTTAGCTCGGTTTTGTGTCGAGGTAATCCCGATAAATATCAAAAATCAATAATCGAGTTATAGAAGGAGTGGTCCGATTTTAATCAAATTTGATACGCTCATAGACAAAGACATAAGAAACAATATTCAGAAGTTTTAAGGTTGCAGTTGCTACAATAGTGCAGAAAATCGATAATATATATATATATATAAAAGGCAAGATGTTTGTGTGTGTGTCTGTATATCTGTCTGTATGCTCTTTATACAAATCCACAATTTTTATCCGATTCTCATCAAAATTCACACAAATATTCTTTAGTCTGAGTCTGAGCTCCAGGACTATGGATTAGTTTTAAATCTTTCATTCCATTCGAGCAACGCCGGGCTATACTGCTAGTATATATATATATATATATATATATATATATATACTACCAGCCATAATTATTAGAAAATTGTAAATGAAAATATTGGTTCTTTTGTTAATATTGCATCATAAAAAGTACATCAAGTGAATTTAATAATTACTTATATTGCGGTTTCATCAATGAAAGAATGAAGGAAATTTAGGGTGATTCGGACGAGTTCATTATTGCCTTGTAAAATTTTGCAATATAATAATAACAAAAGAAGCATTCTATTTTCATTTAGGATGTGCGTCGTGGTGCGTTGGATATCGGCTCGGAACGAGAAAACGGGGAGCCGAGTTCGAACTCCAACTGAATTCATTGCATTCATTTACGCGCAAATACCCTTGGGAAAGGTACTAATCCGTCTATTCCTTCTTAAATAACAGGACAGATTGTGTTCTATATCCTTGGTCGGCAACCAGTCTACCGCAGAAAGCAATGGTAACCTACTGCGGGATAATCTTCTGCCCAGTCAGTCATGTCTCTTTCGAGACATGATCGCCCAAGCGTGTATCACATACGGCACTTAACTGATTGAATATAATAGTTACAAACATGATTAAGGCTTCTACTGGTCATAAAGTGGGGGACTAGTTTTATATTGTTATGAAGTAATCAATTGATCCCCCACTTAATAATATAATACATCTCTTCCCCCTCTAGCTATGAGTCGAATAATAGAACAGATTGGGTTCTATAGCCTTGGTCGGCAACCAGTCTACCGCAGAAAGCAATGGCAACCTACTGCGGGATAATCTTCTGCCCAGTCAGTCATATCAATTTTGAGACATGATCGCTCAAGCGTGTATCACGAATGACACTTAACTGACTGACTATTTTCATTTGGAAAAACTACTAAAATAGTATGAAATACATAATTTCTTTTAAAAAAACCTGTGGTGGTCTAATAATTATGGCCGGTAGTATATATATATATATATATATATATATATATATATATATATACATATATATACTACCCTTGACATCATCTACTACGAACATGGTCATAATGTTCTCAATAATATGTATAATGAAACACTTAAAACATACATGGAAAACGCAATAATTCATTCAAATTCTCTTTTAGTCTACAATAACCGAGAAAGAAACGCACTTCTCTTTCAATTTTTCACTACTGGGAGAAAAACTATATGAAATTTATGTTATTGCATACGTCATCTTTTCTGTAAGTATGTATATGTACATTTCCTTTTGTTGATATATGCAAAAATATTCATCTTAAATCTACCGGAATGGGGAAAAATTTATTAACTCTAATCCGGTGGTTATTTCCATGTTCTTCTTGAAGCCAAATTTGGAGGGACATATTTTTGCGGAGATTCCCTACACAAAAATCTGGAATAAAACCAAGAGAAACATTTGAAAAATATGGCGGCTTCTGAGATTTCGGATCAACATGACGAGGAACATGGAAAATGGTTCTGTTTTTGGCTCTTACGACAAATCGATAGGAAAAAAGAGAAAAGCACTCACTTCTGTATGAATTCATCTTTACGATGCCAACGAAATTGTCTTGAAATAATAAATAAATAAATAAATAAATAAGCGCGATGGAGAGAACTGTGGCTTCCATTCACTTTCGGATAGTTTTCCTGGTGGATTGACATTTTAATCGAGCAGCGGATAGCAATGGTGATGTATTTCTCTAAACGATTCCGAACTTTTTAAAAGAAAAAATATTAAAGATAAAAATATCGACTGAAAAATCGAAACTTTTTCTTTTTGCTGAAACGAATTCCGTTATTTCTATTGTTGTTGTTCCTTCGAGCCTAAGCTCGTACCTTAAGCTCTGGCAATACCTGCAAATAATAGACCTTTTTAATTCAGAAGAAAAGCGGAAAAAATAATTTCAGAGACGGTAACGCCACTGATGCGCAGGGGGCTACATAAGAGTAAAAGATTAAATAGGAGGAGAGTAAGGAGAAAGACGAACCAGTTACCGGGGGTGTCAGAGAAAGAAGCAAGAGAAGGATGGGAATACAGGTGTGATGACAGTTGCAAAGATAGAGAGAAATGAAAAAATATAAAGAGTGATGTAGAAAGTCAAGTGGTTAAGAGATGGGTATTGACATTGGATTTAAATTCATGGAGGTTGTAGCCGTCAGGAAAGCAAGTATATGGAAGGAAGTTCCACAGGAGGGAAGTGCGAGAAAAGAAGCTGATGGAGTAGAATTGTCACCTGCATTTGGTCGATCTAACTGTGAATGGCTGGCACCCAGTTTGGTTGCACAAGTAAACTCCTGTGGCAGGGACACCAGTGACTTAAGTTAGTCGGAGCAGAAGCCATGAAAATATTTATAGAACAGACAGAGGGAAGCCACATGCCATCGGTGAGAAAGCGACTGGAGTCGAGCCACCAAATCGGTACTTATCACATTACTGCTTCTCCTTTGGAGCCTGTCTAGAACACTGAGAGGAACATATATGACAGCAGTATTCTATGCACGGACGGAGAAAGAAAGGGAACATGGAAGTCGTCGACACACGCTCATGTGCTTAACGACTGATTCAGTGAAATAGAAAGTAAAACAATCTCATTTTAAATTTGTAGTCTATTACGTCTTTAAATTCATATTTGTGGTTGTTATAGCAAAGGTTTCACCACTTGGGACCATAAAAAACGTCATTGGTTTCTCAACTAGGTCCATTTCTGCAAAATTCTTCGCTGTGAATTGTTATGAAGCAGAAATGAATCTTTTTTTAACCAGTAGTTTCCCGAATTTGGGGAATTAAATTTCTCCATTCATCATATTTCCTTGATCTCTCTGACATCCACTTTTCAAGTATCTTGACACCCCATTTGTTTTTTAAACAAAAGACATTCCACCGAAAATAAAATGCCAAAATTGCATTCAACGATTCTTGGATTCTAAACCTTTATAGTTTTATCGTAAATGCACAAATAACTTTGAAACTCGATGGCTGAATTATTTCTTTGAAATCAATATTGTATTCAATTTGTCGATCTCAAATATTTGACAATGTAATGATGGGCATTCCGCGAGTATTTTGTAGTCGGGGATCAAGCAATGAACTTGTTTAGTCGTTAAATATTATCCTACATCAGACAAAATCAAATATAAACCCACAAAAGTTTTACATCTACTGCGATTTAGTAGTATAATAGCAATAAGTTGTGAGTGGAATATCAAATAAAGAAATAAAGTAAAATTAAAAGTAAATAAATACAAATAAACTGGTATAGTAAACATTAAAAATTACACGTACGAAAACGGAAGTTCAAATCAGGAATGCCTCTCCTCCTACATTGAAAATGACGTCATTCTTTTCCTTAACATATATAAAATAAAATATGGAATAACTTGCTTCAGTAAAATCACTTTCGTTTTTACAGACTTTTAATCAAAACCTTGTTTTATATATATATATATATATATATATATATATATATATATATATATATGTCCAGGATATGTGAAGATAATCCAACAAAATTAACTTAATATAAAATATTGAGTATATTCAGAAAATGTCGATTATAGAATCAAATTTTTTTCTTGAATAAAACAGATTTAAACAAATTTTAAATTGTTTAAGATATGAATACTGGACATCTTTTGGGGGACCTTTTAGGTCAAAAGATATTCGTTTTAAAGATGATGAAATTATGTTTGACTATTTCTTGGCTACCAAACATTTAGTTCGCGGGCTAGAGATCAGGAAAGAATGGAAGACGTGGCAAGGTCTCGTATCTTAAGTTGTTGAATTTCTGCAGTTTTGAATTGATGCAGTCATTCCTATCAAATTGTAAAATGAAAGTTATCCTGAACAGCCACTCCTCTAAATCATTTCGTAGGAATGCGAGTGTCCTCGTAATGGAAATATCCCTTTCCTTGTTATATAATCTAAATACATTGAAAATCAGAAAGAAAGGGTTCGTCAATAGTCAGGAATTAATGTTATCATTACCGACAGAATAGAAATATTATAACACGACCTCTGGCTGCGTTCAGTCAACCTCCCTGGCCCTTGGCCGATCCCGCCCACGCAGTGTTGTTGAACTCTGACCACTTATTAACACTTGACGAGGTTGGTGCAGACATGCGAGGGATTAGTATATGATGAAAACCAGATTTAACATCGTAACGACACCATGTAGATTTATGTATATCGAATAATTACAAGATTACAAGCAAGTCAAAATAAGTGACGAAAAAGTGATATCAGTTGGCTGGTATTTCAGTAGCACGATAATATTCCTGTTGTTTTATTTCTACGGGACGTAGGTTGGTTGAATTTGCAATATTTCTCTCTCCCGTTTTCTTTTTTTATTTCTAGCAGCAGGCGAATTTTCAGGCCGACCCTATTTCAAATTTCTTTATAGCCTCTTCTCTCAAGACACGGAAGCCGACTGACTAATCTTATCTTGCATTCTGATTTTGTTAAACAAGCATCCCGACCGGGATGAGAAAGAGGGGTGTAAGGTTTTAATTTCCCTCTCTGTATAACTGTTACCAGCTCGAAATGAAAACAATTACATTTAACCCTTTCTACTTCCAATAGAATGCGAGAAAACACCCCCCTCTGTTTGTATGCCTGCTCTTATCAATTGTCCTGGTAACCCAGTCCACAGGAAATTGTCAAGGCCACATTTCGATCTGAGATCACATATCGTCAAAACCCACTGACATATGTTGTGACTAGAATCACTTTGATAAATTCACTTAAAAATAATATTGTACTAAGTATACTTCGCACCTGGGTTTTTCCACTTATTAACATTTCGACTACTTTTCCAGACAAAAATAATTATATTTTCCAATTTTATAGAAACATCCTTTTATTTTGAAAATTACTTCAAATTAATACCAACAATCTAAAAATAGGCTTACAATATGTCAAGTATAATTTAAATTCATACTTCACGATTTTACTACAGAATTATACTGGAAATGAGGAAGAAAAGGATTGTCAAAGGTCAAGAATGAATACAAATATTATTGATAGAATAGAGATATTATAAGCATAATCTAAATACAGTCAGTCAGTTAAGAGCCCTACGTGAAACACGCTTGGGTGATCATGTCTCGAAAGAGACATGACTGACTGGGCAGAAGATTCTCCCGCAGTAGGTTGCCATTGCTTTCAGCGGTAGACTGGTTGCCAGTCAGGGCTATAGAACCCAATCTGTCCTGTTATTTAACCTATAACTGGAAGGAAGAGACGGATTAATACCTTTCGCAAGGGTATTTGCGCGTAAGTGAATGCAATGAATTCAACTGGAATTCGAACTCGGCTCCTCGATTTCTCGTTCCTAGCCGATATCCACTGCACCACAATGCACATCCAGTAGGAATATTATAAAAATAATGTAAATGTATTGTTGACGATTTTATGGACAAAAATAAAGATGAGAGGTATAGGGGATAGTGACGAATTAATGCAATGGTTACTAGCAACTGACATATAGATGTAATGGAAATGTTTTAGTCATAAATTTCATATTTAAATACGTTGAAAATCCGTAATTAAGGGGTTCTCAATGCTCCAGAAGTAATATAACCATTATATATATAAATGGATTGGTTATCGTGAACGGCTTCTTGTCTAGATCATTTTATATTAATGCTGTTGTCCTCGTAATGGAAATGTCTTTTCATTGTTGGGCTATTTAAATACGTTGAAAATCAGGGAGAAGAGCATTGTCAATCATCATCATCATTTATCCATCACGCCCAATGGTGCATAGGGCAGTAACTTTTTGTTGCTGTTTCTGTAACAAATTGTTTTTTACGCGGAAGGTCGTTAGCCCTGCACGCAATCCCCAAATCTGGAGAACCGGTGGACCATTCTTGGTCCTTACGTTTACAGCACCTGGTATTCCCAAATGGTCACCCATTTAAGTACTGACCAGGCTCGATGTTGCTTAACTTTGGTGATCGGACGGAAACCGGTGCATTCAACACAATATAGTCGTAGACACCATTGTCAATGGTCAGGAATTATTACTAGAAATAAGGATAGAATAGAATTATTATATTTACAATAATGTACTGTCAATAGTTTTACTATTGAAATGTATTGAAATCGGGAAGAGCCAGATCTCAGGTTAGTATTTATTGACGGAGTCAACCGGAGTGACTCCCAGGGATCCAGCTGAGAGACAGCCAATAGGAAATTTAGAGGCAATCGAGACGCATTGTTACTGTACCGTTCCGACTTACACTTCTTTTTGCTGATTACTGTACTTATTGTAAATATATGTTCTGTTCTTCTAATACACTATTTGAACCTACCTTCTTGTTTCATGTCTTTCCTTCTAGCCCAAACAAGTCACGACTAACCCTCATGTTTGTATATATGTTCTGTTCTTCCACTAATACACTGTTTTGAACCTACCCTTCTTGTTCCGTGTCTTTCCTTCGAGCCCCAAACAGGTCACGACTAACCCTCGTATTTGTATATATGTTCTGTTCTTCTAATACACTGTTTGAACCTACCTTCTTGTTTCCGTGTCTTTCCTTCAGGCCCAAACAGGTCACAAATAACCTCATATTTATATATATGTTCTGTTCTTCTAATACACTGTTTCAGACACTACCTTCTTGTTTCCATGTCTTTCTTTCTGGCCCTAACAGGTCACAAATAACCCTCGTATTTGTATATGTGTTCTGTTCTTCTAATACACTGTTTGAACCTACCTTCTTGTTTCCAAGTGTCTTTCCTTCTAGCCCAAACAGGTCACGACTAACCCTCGTATTTGTATATATGTTCTGTTCTTCTAATACATGACACGAACCTACCTTCTTGTTTCCGTCTTCCTTTCTTTCTAGCCTAACCGGGTCACGACTAACCCTCGTATTTGTATATATGTTCTGTTCTTCTAATACACTGTTTGAAC
Source organism: Ascarosepion bandense (assembly GCA_037127315.1). Taxonomy (NCBI): domain Eukaryota; kingdom Metazoa; phylum Mollusca; class Cephalopoda; order Sepiida; family Sepiidae; genus Ascarosepion; species Ascarosepion bandense. The sequence goes on from JBBBDQ010001830.1 coordinate 745,324, forward strand.
CTACCTTCTTGTTTCCGTGTCTTTCCTTCTGGCCCAAACAGGTCACGACTAACCCTCGTATTTGTATATATGTTCTGTTCTTCTAATACACTGTTTGAACCTACCTTCTTGTTTCCATTGTCTTTCCTTCTGGCCCAAACAGTCACGACTAACCCTCGTATTTTTGTATATATGTTCTGTTCTTCTAATACACTGTTTGAACCTACCTTCTTGTTTCCGTGTCTTTCCTTCTGGCCCAAACAGGTCACGACTAACCCTCGTATTTGTATATATATTCTGTTCTTCTAATACACTGTTTGAACCTACCTTCTTGTTTCCGTGTCTTTCCTTCTGGCCCAAACAGGTCACGACTAACCCTCGTATTTGTATATATGTTCCTGTTCTTCTAATACACTGTTTGAACCTACCACTTCTTGTTTTCGTGTCTTTCTTTCTATTTCTGGGTCACATTCATATCATGTTGTTTGTATATATGTTCTGTTCTTCTAATACACTATTTTGAACCTACCTTCTTATTTCCGTGTCTTTCCTTCTGGCTTCAAACGAAGGTCGACTAACCCTCGTATTTGTATATGTATTCTGTTCTTCTAATACACTGTTTGAACCTACTATTTTCCGTGTCTTTCCTTCTGGCCCAAACAAGTCCCAGCTAACCCTCGTGTTTGTATATATGTTCTGTTCTTCTAATACACTGTTTGAACCTACCTTCTTGTTTCCGTGTCTTTCCTTCACTTCCAAAACAGGCCGCAACAACTTGGCGACGAAGATTCGCCGCAACATATATATATATATAAATTTCACTCCTGAAATGCATTGAAAAATGATACGAGAGAAATCGCTAATGGTCAAGAAAAAAATGAAATCATTACTGAGAGAGTAGGGCTATTGCATATATAATGGGAATGCATTATTCAAGACTTTGAGCTCAGAAAGAAAGGGATTCTGAATTGCCAGGAATCAATGCCGGCAATATCTGTAGAATTACAGTTTCCTCATTGCTACTACTGGTTGTGCATTGCGTTGTAATGGATTTCAGCTCAGAATGAGAATTCAGCGAGCCGAGTTCTAACTCAAATCGAATTCGTTTCATTCACTTACGCACAATTTTTATTTTTTTAATCATCTCACCCCAAGCAAGGCATTTCACTGCCACTATTGCGCATGGGACTACATAGGGGAAGGTAAAGAGAAGGAGTGGTTAGACATAGGGAATGGGAGCAGGTTAGTGTGTTAAGAGGTGTCTATTGACCTTACATTTAAACTCCTGGAGATTGTATCCGTCGGGGAAGCAATCGTGTGGAAGGGAATTCCACAGTCGAGAAGTGCGAGGAAAGAAACTGTTGGAGTAGAAGTTGCGGTTGCATTTTATCGGTTTCACTGTAAAAGGGTGGGATCTAGTTGCTAATCTAAATACCCTTAATCCCTCTTTTCCCCACCCATGTATGGGTTGAATAGTTTTGTGGATTCTTGTTGAGAAACCACAAAAAATAATAAATAAAAAAACGTATAGGGAGATAGAAATGTAAGTTATATTGAACAAAAAATATACAACTGGAACACGGGTTAGTCAATTCAGGAATACTAGGAATACTGTTAGTAGGAATCAATATACACAGTCTTATAGTGAAAAAGTATGTCCGAGTAATGAGTCTATCCAAAACACTTCAAGTTAACATGCACCAACTAACTCCTTACTAACTTTCTGACAACCACTATATTTAGTCGTCCCTCCTACTAAGGGCAACATGTGACACATGGTCAGTTTATGAGTTGGAATTTCCGGGCTATATGGCCCGGCCAAAAAATACCTGTCTATTTTTTCCCAGTCGTGCTTCTACTCTTCAGCGGAACTACGACTGGGTTATTGCTCTCTGCTCGGAAGCAGAGAGCGCCCTCTACCCGAAGACAGAGTGCTGACAGTGAGAGATGTAGTCGCAGCGAGCTGGCAACCACTGTCGTTCTTTGCATAGGTCGGATTTTATGTACACATCAGGCGAGTCCGTTCTTATGTGCAAAAAGGGGTGATCCCCAACAAATAACAGGACAGATTCGGTTTTATAGACCTCCTTGGCAACCGGCCTGCCGCAAAAAGCAATCTACTGCAGGAAATCTTTCTGCCTCGTCATTCATGACTCGAAAGAGACATGATCGCCCAAGCGTGTATCGTGTATGGCAATTAATTGACATTGCTACTATGAAGTTTGAAATGATTTAGATTTTGTTTTTAAAGCTAAAATGTCCCTTGAGCAATATTGAACAGAGTAGTTTAACATTGTTTATATTATTCAGACTGTTGTCTTCATCTTTATTGCGATGTTTACGACGTTTCAGTCGTTGTACGTCCCGGACTTCTTCGGATGCTAGGAATTTTGAACCAAACATTTTATTTCGATCACTGGAGTCGATTGTTCTCGTTCCATGTTCGAATGCCACATAGTTATCTCTCTTTAACTCAACTGTTGTAGGTAGGTATTGAACTCACAAATCTTTGCGTTATAGTGCCCTAACTACATTGGAATGAACTCTTCCTCTTTCATGAATACTAACCTGCGTGACTTCCTAAAGGAGGCAGTCGAGACGCAGTGTAACTTGACAGTTCGGACGGACATTTCCATCTGCTGAGTAATAACTGTCTTATTTTGTATATATGTTCTGTTATTTCAATACAATGGTTCAACCTATCTTCTTCTTTTCGTATCTTTCTTCCTGGAAATAAATGGCCACAACACTATCTATCTATTTATCTAAATCTGTACATAACATATGACTAAGTCTGGCTTTAAACATCTATTTTATGTTTGTTTTTATCTATCTATCTATCTATCTATCTATCTATCTATCTATCTATCTATGTCAGTCTTTTATTCTATCTATCTATCTATCTATCTATCTATCTATCTATCTATCTATTATGGTGCCCTATCTACATTGGAATGAACTCTTCCTCCTTCATAAATACTAACTTGTGAGACTTCCTAAAGGAGGCAGTCGAGACGCAATGTAACTTGACGGTTCGGACGGACACTTCTATCTACTGACTAATAACACTGTTATTTTATATATGTTCTGTTATTCCAATGCACTGGTTCAACCTATCTTCTTCTTTTCGTGTCTTTCTTCCTGGCCCTAACTGGCCACAACTCTTTGGTCAAGTCACTGGGACTAAGCAACGCCTATATCCACCGGCCATGTGTCCCTGAGGGCATCATTGTATGGACAATGTAAATAGTGTAAATACTGCCTCATCTTAGAAGTATAGCCACATATTGAACTGATTAATTTTTAGAATACAAGAATAAGCAATTTCTAGAATACAAGAATAGGCAATTTCTAGAATACAAGAATAGGTAATTTCTAGAATACAAGAATAGGCAATTTCTAGAATACAAGAAATTTTTTAAAAATCATATCACCCCAAGCAAGGCGATAACGCCACTGATGCGCAGGGGGCTACGTAAGGGTAAAAAGAATGGAAAAGAGAAAGCCGGAAACCACATCCTAAACAGGAAACAAGGGATGAGCCTCTTCACCTGGTCAATAGACGTAGGTGGAGTGTGAACCGGGCGATAGTTTAGTCTATCATTGGCGATACCAAATAGACAATACTTACAAACAAAAGTAAACGCTTCTACCACACACCCAACTGTCACGATAGATTTGCAACTTTCGAATTTGAAGCGCGATCCAATTTCCAACATTTGTACGTTAAATGTTTCATAGTTAATGGCCAAAAGCATACTTTCGAATTCATTACTTTTGATGTTCTCGACTTTTTTGGATGTGCTTTGTGGTGCAGTAGATATCGACAAGGAACGACAAATCGGAGAGCCAAGTTCGAATCCCAGTTGAATTCGTTACATTCACTTATGAGCAAAAAAGCTATTAATCTGTCACTTCCCTCCAGTTATGGGTTAAATAATAGGACTGATTGGGTTATATAACCAGTCTACTGCAGAAAGCAATTTCAGCCTACTACGGGGAAAATCTTTTCTTCAGTCAGTCATGTCTCTTTCGAGACATGATCGCCCAAGCGTGTATCACGTATGGCACTTAACTCACTGACTGGATATTATAGTTGGAATTATGATTAAGGGTTCTACTGGTCATAAAATGGGGGATCGGTGTTCTATGGCTATGAAGTAATAAAGTGACCCCCCCCCACTAATTACTACGTAATAATATAATACATCTCTTCTCCCTCTAGCTATGAGTCAAATAATAGGACAGATTGGGATCTATAGGCTTGGCTGGCAACCAGTCTACCGCAGAAAGCAATAGCCACCTACTGCGGGATTATGTTTTGTCCAGTCAGTCATGTCTCGAAAGAGACATGATCGCCCAAAGCTTGTATCACGTATGACACTTAACTGACTGACTGAATGATTGACTTTACTTTCTGTGGTGCTCTGGGACTTGCCAAAGACGATGATTATCATTTCTGAAGAAAATAAGAAAACACGTTTCTTATTCGCTTGTTGTCTATTTTAAGAAATTTATTCATTAAGTTTTCATAAAAGCCTAAATAAAGAATGTTTGTCTTTGTTTCATTTATGGGTGATCTTTTTCGCTCTCGTGGGTTCGGAACACAGGCAAATCGCCTCAAACATCTTAAGACTGACGCACAAGTAATCTTTCTCTCATTTACTCCCACAACACATCCGCAGTTCTCTCCTACCTGGTTGGAAGAAATGTTATCGCTGTTTCTAAACAAGTTTTGTTATTTAGAAACTGCGACAAATTTTCTTAACACCTGATAGCTTAAAATTTGCTATATTAATAGGGAAAGATTGTTTAGTAACAGAGATAGAGCATTTATCGATATCAACAGCAAATACATTGGAATAAACATAGTGACTATCGGTTTCATTAGTCTTTGTCCGCTTTGAGTCATAAAACTTATAGGCAACATGAATATTGATATTTATATCTAAACTCTCGCTGTACAAGTTGAACAGATCCGATTTGAGGACCCTAGATGCTAAGACAGGATTTGTTATAGGAGGCCACAACTTGAACAACATAAGGTATGCAGATGATACAGTGCTGATTGGAGACACGGAAAAAAACTACAAGACCTCCTACAGAAGGTAGCTGTGGAGAGTGACAAAACTACACATAAACTTTAAGAAAACTGAATGCATGATCATCCAAAAAAGAGCAACCCAAAATGCTAAATACAGGTGGGGAAAAGCCAGAATCAAGCAAGTACAAAATGTAGATACCTAGGAAGTGTTCTAACAGGAGATGGAAAGTGCGACACTGAGATCCGAAGGCGAATTGGCATGGCAAATGAAGCGTTCCAAAAGTTGAGTAAAGTTCTAAGACACAGAAAAAATTCTCTAGAAACCAAGAAGAGAGTGCTAGATTGCTATGTGATGTCAGTTCTTCAATATGGCAGTGAATGCTGGACAATATCATCGAAAATGAGGAAAAAACTTGAAGCAACGGAAATGTGGTTCTACAGAGGGATGCTGCAGTTATCGTGGACCGAGCATGCGAGCAACGATGAGGTGTTGGAAAGAATGGCAACGAAAAGAAAATTAATACTGAGCATCAGGAAAAGACAACTGAAGTTCCTGGGACATGCAATGAGGAAGGAAGGCTTGGTACTGATACTGACAGGCCAGATAGAGGGAAAAAGAGAAAGGGGAAGGCAGCGGATAACATCTTTGCAGGGCCTGATCAGGTGGATGACGGAACGGGGGTTGCGAGATGTAACAGGAGAAGGCATACTAAGATCCACCAGGGATAGGGAGACGTGAAGAACCATGATCGCCTACGTCCTGAAAGGACAGAGCACATAGAAAAAAAAGACGATGTCTAAACTCCCCCTTTCTTTCTTTCTTTCTTTCTTTCTTTCTTTCTTTCTTTCTTTCTTAATGTATTGTTTAATTACTTAGTTTTTGGTCATAATTAAATTAGACCATTCCACATTTGTATTAAAAAGGGCAAATGGGATGAAGACTCTACTTATGGTAGAAACCTAGGTCGCGTAATAACTCGTTTACAAATGGAATCTATATCTATATATATATATACATATATATGTGTGTGTGTGTGTGTGTGTGTATATATATATAATTGTATATGTAACATTTTCTATATTCATAGGGAAAGATTGTTCAGTGACAGCATTTATTGATATCAACAGCGTAGACAATGGAATAAACAATGCATAGTGACTGTAAGTTTCATTACTCAGTAGTCTTTGTCGCTTTGAGGCATAAAACTGATGGACTCAGTGTAATATTGATTTCTATGTCTAAACTCACCCTCCCGCTACTATCTTTCTCTCTCTCTCTCTCTCTCTCTATCTATCTATCTATCTATATATATATATATATACAATTGTATATTTGGGCATTAATCTCTCTGTTATACAAGATTTTTTTTCAAAAAGGAATGACAAGGTACTGCGATGAAGCAATTTTATAAAAACATTTTTGTGTTGTTATAAGTATTTTCTTTTCTGGGCAAAATGGGATAAAACCTTTCCGAATATTTTATATATTCCAGCGCTTTCGGCTATTGTGCTAGCATTTATTAGGTTCTTTTAAAAATTTCTATTATTAACCGAATTTATATATATATATATATATATATATATATATATATATATATATATAGGAAAAACTACTAAAAAGTTGTAAGTTTAAAAATGTATTTTTTGACAGTATTTGTTTATTTCTATGATTATATTTGATATTTCAGACCGTCGTCGGCCCTTCATCAGAAACAAATGATTTTAAAATTTAAATTAGAAACGTATTTCGCGAGCGCATTCATGGAGAGATTGTTTACATCACGTGACGCAGAAAGCGACAGATTAAAAAAATATTTGTAAACGTAACCTATCTTTAATAATACTTATAAATTTTGTTTTAGAGAAAATTTTTTTAATTGTATCTTAGGTACAGTTTAAAACTTTTCAGTAAAAAAAAAAATTTTTAGTAGTTTTTCCTATACATATTAAGACAGTATACATGGATCATCACTATATATATATATATATATATATAAATTGATGGCATATTTTTGGGATTTTACAAACACAGTCAGCATAATTTGACGTTACTGAGTGATGTCAACTACCGAATATGTAGCTGTATAACTATTTAATTAAAATACATACAAACACTAATATGCACGTACGCAAAAACGCTCACACACACATATTATATATATATATATATATATATATATATATATAGAGAGAGAGAGAGAGAGAGAGAGAGAGTCTCTCTCTCTCATATATGCTGACTATGCTATATTCACTTCTGCGATATATGCGTGACTCTTCAGAAATGAATTGAGTTCTTTCGGTGACTGGCGTGTGTATACACTGCTTATATACAACACGTTAAAATTTCCGATCTCTGGTTCCAGGCGCCTATGGCTTAGTGGCTAGCGACTCCGAGTGACACCAAATCGGTCGAGTTTCGTTACCGGACAGCAGCAAATGGATGTGTCTAGTCGCACTGATGAGCTGTGATACAGCGAAACAGGCTTGTATGTGGATGACTAATATATATAAATATATATATATATAGTACTGTGCAAAAGTATTAGGACAAGAACTATTGTATATCTTATGACGTATATTGACAGAAAATAAACAATTTAAAATAATTTTATTTTATTTACTCAACAAATGCTTTAACAAGAAAAATACTTGTTACAAAATAAATTTAATATTTAGTATAATAGCCTTTTGCTTTGATCACAGCCTTCATTCTGTCAGGCATTGACATCACAAGCTTCTTCAATGTATCTAATGGTATCTCCTGCCAAGCAGCTTGTATGTGTTCCCAAAGTGTCTCTTGCAAAGTAACATTAGATTTATCAATTTTTTTTATCCAAAATATCCCATAGATATTCAATAGAGTAGTTTCAAAATAACTTGTTTAATACAAAATAGGAAAAATTAAATATAACTTCTTTTTAATACATTTCTTTTACACCTCGTTTTAAATAATCAATATTTATTAACAATTTATTTGGCTTTTCACCCTGTATTTGAATTTTTTTTAGTGAGTTTTTTTTTTTAGAAAAATCACCTGTCCTAATAGTTTTGCACACTACCGGTAGTGTGAAAAAGTGTTAGGACAGGGGTGATTTTAAACTTTATTTTGATGCCTCATAAAAGATAAAATAGTTCTTGTCCTAATACTTTTGCACAGTACTGTATATATACTAGGTGCGATTGGTAAATTGTCGCAATTATTTTGATGCCTCATAAAAGATAAAATAGTTCTTGTCCTTATACTTTTGCACAGTACTGTATATATACTAGGTGCGATTGGTAAATTGTCGCAATTATTTTGATGCCTCATAAAAGATAAAATAGTTCTTGTCCTTATACTTTTGCACAGTACTGTATATATATATATATATATATATATTCGAAATTTCATTTGAGTAGGTGGTCTGTTTATTTTTTTTTAACGAAACAGTATTGTATAAATGCCAGATCCATTGCTATATTTATGATTCGACGATTGATCAGACACATTACACAGGAAATACGAAACAACACCAGAGTAAACAACAATAAAACATGTATTAACAAATAATACAGATTTATCGAAAGAAACAAGTCAATAGAAGAAGAAGTTCTCTCCCTTAGACTGTTAAGAGACGTAAAATGTTGATTGGAAGAAAGTCAATGAAAGATTGATTCAAATAAATACAGTTATTGACTTGTTGAGTTCCCATCAGAGTTTGTATTGGGAAATGTGTGTGCACATGCATGTGTGTGTAAGAAATAAAGTCGCACCACTAATTACTACTTGCAATTGAGTGCGGGTGTGTATGTGTGATTTAGATAACTCTAAGAAACATGTCTCCCGCGATTGCTGGCAGCTATCGCTGGCAAATGAGCCCTCACTCGCTAGAAACACGCGTGTCTCTGCTTAAATGGGGGTACTTGGCTGCGCGGTAAATGAAAAGGATTTAACACGTGAATACAGGATGACCAGTCAGGATTGACCAATCACTGCCTGCTAACATAGCTATAGGAAGATGGTTAATGTTTATTTAATTTGGACTTATGTCAGACATTTTTTTAAAATCGTATCACCCTGAGCAAGGCGGTGACGCCACTGATGTGCAGGGAGCTACGTAATAGTGAAAAGATTGGAAAAGAGAAAGCCGGAAACCACATCCTACACAGAGAACAAGGGATGAGCCTCTTAACCTGTTCAATAGATGTGGGTGGAGTGTGAACCGGGCGATAGATAGATCTATCTACTCCAATTGAAAAAAAAAACAAAGTGAGAAGATTGGAAAAGAGAAAGCCGGAAACCACATCCTAAACAGGGAACAAGAGATGAGCCTCTTAACCTGTTCAATAGACGTGGGTGGAGTGTGAACCGGGCGATAGATAGATCTTAACCAAACTCTCTACAGCTACAGATTTTATCCAGAATTGTCATCATCAGAAGGTTGGTTGTCGGAAGGTTGGAATATGTGGAATTGTGTGGAATAGTGTAAAAATAAAAATATACATTTGTCATGTTAAATTTGAAACTTATTAAAAGGAAAGAATAACAAAAAAAAAAGGTAGCAGTTAAAAGTTCAGTGAGAAAGTTAAAGGTATCAAGCGTTTGTACAAATATATGTTCGTAGTAGTAATTCGTTGAAAGAGTGTCCCGCAGATGAAAACACGCGTAGAAGTGAAAGAGTGAGTATATGGTATTTACCCTACTCCCCTACTGGAGCAGGATGTGACACAGGGTCGTTTTTTAAGGTGGGGACCTGACCACGTACTGCCAGGCCCAGGGACAAAAATTCCCCAGTTCATTCATATGTCTAGTATTAAATAAATTTGTACAAATTAAAAATTTTAGGTAAAAAATTTAAGAAAAAAAAAGGGCACTAATGGGTTAAGCATTTAAGTATATTTTTAAATGGTAAAACTTTTAGGCCCAAACAAGACGTGGAATCAGCTTTCAAAGGTTTCGTTGCATCACAGCCAATAACTTTTTATCAACGAGGAATAAATGATCTCGTCGATCGATGAAAGAGATGCCTAAATGCTCAAGGCTTGTGTTTTCACTAATATCAACATTTCTACACGTTGCTATGTTTCTGAAATTGGTTATTTTTTTGTAAAAAAAATATCTATCTATCTATCTATCTATCTATCTATCTATCTATCTATCTTGGGCAGTTCATATCTATCAATCTCTCTGCCAATACTGTATAAACGCTTATTCATATAATTTTGTCTAAATATTTTTCTTACGTATAAGATCTATGGGTTTTCATGTCCACATAGATTATCGATAAACTAGAAATAAATCAATGAAGATTGACTTGCTAAAAACGATTATAAGATTTCATATTTTCGGATGAAGAATTCTACCTCGACTTGGAGATTTATTCCTCTTCCAATGACAACATTCCTTCGACGCTCCACACATTTAGGAACGCATTTATTCCTGAAAGAGGGACGGAAATCAACGTCGTTTTATATTTGGAATTCAATTAAAAAGACCAGTTCATCCGATAGTTTTTGCTGTCTATAATTTGTTGACGCAAAAACGAAAAGTTTTGATAAGTTCGAAGCTTAACCAACTTCACAAAAGCTGACCAAATGAAAAAATACATCACAATTTCCGCAAGTCGAGTCGAGAACTGTTAGTATATATATATATATATATATATATAATTGAGACGACAATTTCATCATCGCACTATATATATATATAATTCAAAAGTAGTAAGAGGATTTGAACAATTATTAAGTAAATCATCGAGCTTTATATTCGACCTCAACAGAATCCAGAAAGCACTGGTCGGCCGTTTCGTCCTATATTTGGGACTCATCAGCAGTGCGCATCCACTACCAGGAAACGAACCCAGACAGTCTTGGTTATTGAGCTGATGTTATGCCAACTGTACCAAGCCGCTAGATCCGTAGTGCGTTTCGTGGTTGAAGCACAGAGATGTAATTCAAGAAGTAGTAGGAGGATTTGAACAATTGGTTGCGGAAGTAGTTGCTTGGGGAGCCACTATCCTATGGGCAAAGGAGCTTGGATTAGTTCCACCACGGAATTCCTGAGGAGTGGCGCACTTCATTGAGCTTAATTCGTTAGCTGTTCGTCACGAGGGACCGTGGTACCGTTGGTATAACATCAGCTTAATAACCAAGACTGTCTGGGTTCGATTCCTGGTAGTGGGTGCGCACTGTCGATGAGTCCCAAATATTGGACGAAACGCCCGTCCAGTGCATTCTGTATTCTGTTGAGATAGAATATAAAAGTTCGATGATTTACCTAATATATATATATATAAATTAAACATATACTGTTAAATATAACAAACAATGAATGTCTAGTATGCTTAATCATGAGACGTAGTTTGGTTTTAATTTCAGGTGAAAATAAAGATAAAAGTTGTCCAAAATTTGGATACTTTTTTATTATGCTGGTTCTAAGCTTTCGGCTCACGTGAGCCATCTTCAGAGTGGTTACAGGGACGTTAACATAATGATATCCACCATCAATATATATATATATATATATATATATATATATCTTTGATATTGGATGTCTTTAAATTATATATATATATATATATATATATATATATATATATATATATATATATATATAAATGAGTTATTTCCGCAACCTAGGTTTCGACCTTTCTGTATCTCCAGGCGATTTAGAATAATTGATTTTCCAAAGTTTTTCAAACTTACCGACAGGGATTTTGACTAACGCGAAACTGGAACTTTTAGCATTAGGGAGGAGGTACTTCAGAATCTTAAAACACTTTCATCAATGTTTGTATGAACTTAATATGTATCTAAAGGTGTGATTATATCTGGCGATTATTTCTGATCTTCTGGAAACAACATAATGGCTAACTTTGCCTCCTGGCTCAATCTGCGGACATCTCAAGAGGTTTTAAATAATTTACAAATGTTTATATCTGGACATTATTTCTGATTTTTCATTCAGTAATTTGTTTTGTTCTGGAAATAACATAATGGCTAACTTTGCCTCCTGGCACAATCTGCGGACATCTCAAGAGGTTTTAAATAATTTACAAATGTTTATATCTGGACATTATTTCAGATTTTTCATTCAGTAATTTGTTTTGTTCTGGAAATAACATAATGGCTAACTTTGCCTCCTGGCACAATCTGCGGACATCTCAAGAGTTTTTAAATAATTTACAAATGATTATATCTGGACATTATTTCTGATCTTTCATTCAGTAATTTGATTTGTTCTGGAAACATAATGGCTAACTTTTCTTGAAAATTTTCGGTTGTTTAAAAATTCCAGACGCGTTCATAAAAATTCCTGTTGTAATCTGAAAACGTTTGAAAATCAGTTATTATACATCGCCAGAATATACCGAAAGGTTGAAACCTAGGTTGCCAAAATAACTCGTTTTCAAATGAAAAATATTCTAAAGCTTTACAATATATATGTATTCAGCACTTTTAAATACAGCTATATACCGGTTCAATTGAATTGTGACGAACTACTGCTTAATTATATATATATATATATATATATATATATATATATATATATATACATTTGTATTGTAACATTGTTGTAGAACACGTAGGTTTTTTTTCCTACTGTTCATGCATTTACTTTTATAGAGAGTGCTCGATACAAACGTAGAGCATTATATTGTAACAGTTGTTACAATGGTTTATAAATTCATAGTATCACTACACAAAAAATTCGCGTTTCGAAGCTGCTATGTGCGCTTCTTATCGGCTGAAAAGCGCATGTAGCAGCTTCGAAACCCGAAAATTTTTGTGTAGTGATACTATGAATTTATAAACCATTGTAACAACCATTAGAATATATATATATATATATATATATATATATATATATATATCCGATTGAGTATAGAATGAGGAAAGAAAAAAGAAAAAAATTCTGTCCAAAACATTAATTTAAAACAGTGCTCGATATATGATGTATAGAGCAGTGAATATTTATTATAAATTATGTTTTAGAACATGTACATAATTTCTTCTATATATGTCCTCTTCCCTGCAATCATATGTTTGTTTCAGTGTTTGGATTTAAACACTTATGGGGAAATAAAGGTTTGGAATCATTTTCTGTTTATAGTTGGTTCGTTGTTGTCGTGGGGGTTGGTTGGAGATATTGGTAATTAAGTGAATGTCTCGTTTTGATCGTTAGACTTTTGAGAAATTTGGTGTGTAAGTGTGAAATTGTTGATTTATGGTATTATCTGTTGGAATGTATGTTTTATCTTTTTATCGGTTGGGTATATCTTTTGGTTATGATTTCTAAGTGGGCGATGTTGAGTGGTCATTTTTATGGTTGACTGTCATTTAATTGGTTGATATCTGCTGTTAGTGGACCTAATTAATGTATTTACTTTGATTCTGTGTCTAGGTTTTCATAGACGTGATAGGGGTGGGGTGTTTTTCTTTACAATTTAGATTTTTTAGGTAAAAAAAAAATATATATATATATATACATATACCCCTCTTCTCCTCTTTCTTCCTTCTTTTTCTTTCTCTTCTCCTTCTTTTCCTCTTTTTTCTTTTTTTTCCTTTTATTCAAGTTTGGAGTATAATTGTATTTAGGCGAAGTTATTTCAAGAAATCTAAATTTGTATTTTTTGGGAACTAAATGCGAATTTGCGTTTTATCAGTTTTTTGTATAAAGTTGTATATTTAATCTTAATTTTAATTTTAGAGGGTCGGTTTTTTCTTTTAATTTTTTTTTCTATAAATTATCGTTTGGAATCTTATTTATTTCTTTTAATTTTTTATATATTTTATTTATTTAGATATTTTTGCGGGTATTAGATCTTATTTTAAGGATTTATTACATCGATTTTTAGTAGCATTTTCTTATCTTTTATAATAATAAAAACATTTATTCAAATTCCCAGTATTTTGGGGGGGGGTGATTGTAGGGTTAGATCTTACGTGTGCTTACAGTTTATTTTTGTGTTTGATATAATTATTCTGAAGTAGTATATTTAATCTTGATTTTGAATGTATGAATTTTGATTCTTTTTCAAGTTTGGGAGCCATTTATTTAATTTTGATTTTTCTAGTACGGAATATTTTTGTATTTAAGTAAGGTTATTGTGTTAAGTAAGGTTATTGGTGTAGGCTTTAGTGATAGACCTTCCTTTAAGGATTTATTGGATTGATTTTTTTCTATAGCATTTTTTATCTTTTATAATGAGGATATCAATCGAACTCTTTGTATTTCTTAGCATGATTGTAGGGTTAAGTCCCTAATGTGCTTGCAGTTTACTGTGGTTTCGTGTCTCTGATTTAAGAGCTTGTTACTATTTATATATTTAAGGATCTCTATTTTTTCTTGAAGGCAAAGAAAGCATGGTTCTTTTATAGATTTTGCTGTTCTTGCTTTTTTGAGAATTTTCCATTTGACCTTAGGTGTTTTATTTTCATTTTTTAATTTCCAAAAGTGTTTGGAGAGAGATGTCATGTTTTGTTTTTCTTTGTTATTGAAGGATGATTGGTGATTGTAAAAGCGCTTTTTAAATACGTTCATAGTATTCCCAATATATATTTTTTCATCCTTAGGATTTTCTAAGGATGAAATCGAACACACATATATATCAGAGATTTCGTCAGACATTTATTGGCCATGGGGCATTGGTTGGGGTTTCTACAGTTACAGAGGTTGTTGTCATGGGACGGACTTGTATTAGTGTTGGATTTATTTTTGCTGTGTATTTTTAATATTTTTGTGTTATGCATTTTGATTATTTTTTCTAGATTATTAGAACAGCTATAGCTTAATTTTATGGTATTTTTATTAAAGAGTTTGTTTAGAGGGTTATTTTTGGGAAAGTGCTTCTCTATTAATTTAAGAAATTTATGTCTCAGCTTGAAATTAACTGATTGGTTGAATGGAGGGTTATACCATATTATTTTCCTGCTTCTATTTCTGCTTTTTGGACTTTCGAATTTTTCCGCAAAACTAATTTTTGATGATTTATACCCGCTTTCATTAAGGATTCTATTATAAATTACCTTGTGCTTATCAAATATCTCTTTGTTGGATGAGTGTGTTTTAATGCGACGTTCCACTGATGATGGGATGTGCTTAACAATGGATGGTGGGTGATTAGAGTTGGGGTTTATATATATTGGGTTAGTGTTGTTTTTTATGTAAGGTTGGAAAGTGTTCGATACTAGGTCTAATGTTTTGTCTAGGAAGTCTACTTGCTTGATATTGTGGTTAATTACTACGTTAAGGCCAAAGGATTTAAAGACTCTATGGATTAATTTTCTGGTTTTATCAACCTTACTTCCAGTAGATTTATCAATTATCATCAGTCCGTCGTCCCTATACAGTCCTATCCTGCTCGTTTCTATTTCCTTATGTGTACAGTAAGAATAATCCGGTTAGATCCGAAGCTTCTGCAGAATCAAGTGCACCCATTGATAAATCAAACATTATATATATATATAGTCATCCGGAGACAAATCTGTTTGGCTGTATCACAGCTCAGCAGTACGGTTAGACCCCGATCACTTTTAAACCAGGATTGAAACCCGACCGAATTGGTGTCAGTCGGCGATTCTACCTCTGGGCTATGGGCGCTCGGTAAAAGAAGGCAGACTTTTTAGCGTATACATTATCATTATACACGCTCAATAGCCAGAGTACTCTAATTCATTACGGATGTGTGTGTGCGTTTGTCTGTGTGTGTATAAATATACAATCGATGTTATATGTATACATATATAAATATATGTATACATGAGTGTATATATATATATATATATATACTCATGTATACATATATTTATACACATATGTACATATCTAGAAATACACATACACACACACATACACACACACGCACACACACACACACACACACACACACACACACACACATATATATATATATATATATATATATGCCTACATATATACGTGCAAACTTACTACGCAATATCCCCCTGGGTAACTTGAGTGCCTGGAGGAATGAGAAATGAAAATTGTTGAATTTGTAATCAATAAGCTAAAGTAAAAACGAAATTTTGTTTATAAAACTGTTTTTGACGAAAAATCAATGAATGTAATATAATAACTGTACGAATATAAAAGTTTGAACTCGGAAGATAGTCTGCAAATTCCTGGAGGAATTCACTTTCTATTCATTCTGAAGACATTCTTGTCTTTTGAGTCCATCGAGAAAAGAATTTCGCCGAAAAAGACGATCGAAAGTTAAAAATGGTTTCGTAAAAATTCAAAACGAAGACTTAGAATTTTTTTTACTGCGTAGATAGACTGGTCGATTATTTGATGTCTCGCACCATGTGCCGACACTAATAATATAGATAGGAGCATGTTTGGTAATATATGTCATTTTATTTACAAATGTCTACTGTTTGCTAGCTATTGCAAAGCTAAAGATAATAGTTTTGTTTACTCACCTGCAGGAAGTCCGAGTTACGTATAAAGCCCCGTTCAGTTACGTATAAAGCCCTGTTGTTACGTATAAAGCACTGTTCAGTCAGGTATGAAGACCTGCTCAGTTACGTATGAAGACCTGTCCAGTTACGTATAAAGCACTGTTCAGTTACGTATAAAGCCTTGTTTAGTTACGTATAAAGTCCTGTTCAATTACGTATAAAGCACTATTCAGTAACGTATAAAGCCCCGTTCAGTTACGTATAAAGCCCTGTTGTTACGTATAAAGCACTGTTCAGTCAGGTATGAAGACCTGTTCAGTTACGTATGAAGCCCTGTCCAGTTACGTATAAAGCACTGTTCAGTTACGTATAAAGCCTTGTTCAGTTACGTATAAAGTCCTGTTCAATTACGTATAAAGCACTATTCAGTAACTTATAAAGCCCTGTTCAGTTACATATAAAGTCCTATTCAGTTACGTATAAAGCACTGTTCAATTACGTATAAAGCCCTGTTCAGTTACGTATGAAGCCCTGTTCATTTACGTATAAAGCACTATTCAGTCACGTATAAAGCCCTAATCAGTTAGGTATACGGCACTGTCCACTTAAGTATAAAGCCCTCTTCAGTTTGGTATAAATTACTGTTCAGTTATGTATAAACCCTCTTCAATTAGGTAAAAAGCACAATTCAGTTATATATAAAGCCCTGTTCAGCTAAGTTTAAACCCCTGTTCAGTTAGGTATAAAGCCCTCTTCAGTTAGGTATACAGCACTGTTCAGTTACGTATAATGCCCTATTCAGTTACGTATAAAGCACACTTCAGTTACGTCTGAAGCCCTGTCCTGTTATGTAAAAAGCCCTTTCTCAGTTACGTATAAAGATTTGTTCAGTTAGATATAAAGCCCTGTTCACTTACGTATAAAGCACTGTTCAGTTACGTATAAAGCACTGTTCAATTGCTTATAAAGCTCTGTCTAGTTTCGTTTAAAACCCTGTTGTGTTACGTATAAACCCCTGTACAATTAGGTATAAAGCACTGTTCAGTAACATATAAAGCCGTTTTCAGTTACGTATAAAGCTCTGTCCAATTAGGTATAAAGCACTGTTCAGTAACATATAAAGCCCTGTTCAGTTACGTATAAAGCTCTGTCCAATTAGGCATAAAGCACTGTTCAGTAACATATAAAGCCCTGTTCAGTTACGTATAAAGCTCTGTCCAATTAGGTATAAAGCACTGTTCAGTAACATATAAAGCCCTGTTCAGTTACGTATAAAGCTCTGTCCAATTAGGTATAAAGCACTGTTCAGTAACATATAAAGACCTGTTCAGCTACGTATAATGCTCTGTCCAATTTGGTATAAAGCACTGTTCAGTAACATATAAAGCCCTGTTCAGTTACGTATAAAGCTCTGTCCAATTAGGTATAAAGCACTGTTCAGTAACATATAAAGCCCTGTTCAGTTACGTATAAATCTCTGTCCAATTAGGTATAAAGCATTGTTCAGTAACATATAAAGACCTGTTCAGTTACGTATAAAGCTCTGTCCAATTAGGTATAAAGCACTGTTCAGTAACATATAAAGCCCTGTTCAGTTACGTATAAAGCTCTGTCCAATTAGGTATAAAGCACTGTTCAGTAACACATAAAGCCCTGTTCAGTTACGTATAAAGCTCTGTCCAATTAGGTATAAAGCACTGTTCAGTAACATATAAAGCCCTGTTCAGTTACGTATAAATCTCTGTCCAATTAGGTATAAAGCATTGTTCAGTAACATATAAAGCCCTGTTCAGTTACGTATAAAGCTCTGTCCAATTAGGTATAAAGCACTGTTCAGTAACATATAAAGCCCTGTTCAGTTACGTATAAAGCTCTGTCCAATTAGGTATAAAGCACTGTTCAGTAACATATAAAGACCTGTTCAGCTACGTATAATGCTCTGTCCAATTTGGTATAAAGCATTGTTCAGTAACATATAAAGCCCTGTTCAGTTACGTCTAAAGCTCTGTCCAATTAGGTATAAAGCACTGTTCAGTAACACATAAAGCCCTGTTCAGTTACGTATAAAGCTCTGTCCAATTAGGTATAAAGCACTGTTCAGTAACATATAAAGCCCTGTTCAGTTACGTCTAAAGCTCTGTCCAATTAGTTATAAAGCACTGTTCAGTAACATATAAAACCTGTTCAGCTACGTATAAAGCACTGTCCAATTTGGTATAAAGCACTGTTCAGTAACATATAAAGCCGTTTTCAGTTACGTATAAAGCTATGTCCAATTAGGTATAAAGCACTGTTCAGTAACATAGAAAAACCTGTTCAGTTACGTATAAAGCTCTGTCCTATTAGGTATAAAGCACTGTTCAGTAACATATAAAGACCTGTTCA
Source organism: Ascarosepion bandense (assembly GCA_037127315.1). NCBI lineage: Eukaryota > Metazoa > Mollusca > Cephalopoda > Sepiida > Sepiidae > Ascarosepion > Ascarosepion bandense. The sequence continues at coordinate 764,135 of JBBBDQ010001830.1, forward strand.
GCTACGTATAATGCTCTGTCCAATTTGGTATAAAGCACTGTTCAGTAACATATAAAGCCCTGTTCAGTTACGTATAAAGCTCTGTCCAATTTGGTATAAAGCACTGTTGAGTAACATATAAAGACCTGTTCAGTTACGTATAAAGCTCTGTCCAATTAGGTATAAAGCACTGTTCAGTAACATATAAAGCCCTGTTCAGTTACGTATAAAGCTCTGTCCAATTAGGTATAAAGCATTGTTCATTAACATATAAAGCCCTGTTCAGTTGCGTATAAAGCTATGTCCAATTAGGTATAAAGCACTGTTCAGTGACGTATAAAGCACTGTTTAGTTACTGATAAAGCCCTCTTTTTAGTTACGTATAAAGGACTGTTCAGTTACGAATAAATCCCTGTTCATTTACGTATAAATAACTGTTCACTAACGTCATATTGGAAACCCACTAGATGACGTCTTCAAAAACAGTGTTTTGCCTTTGGAGAATGCAAAAACTGCATAAAAATTAAGAAAACAATATAAGAGATGAGATGGCTGAAATTTAAATCTCTTGCACACGATCCATCAATCGGTTAAGTCCCATACGTGATACAACTTGGGCGATCCCGCCCCAAAAGAGACATGCATGACAAGACAAGATTTTTCCGCAGTAAGTTTAAATTACTTTCTGTATTAAACTGGTTGCCAACCAAGGCTATAGAACCTAATCTGTCCTGTTATTTAACGTAGCTAGAGGAAAAAGCGACGTATTAATACCTTTTCTAAGGGTATTTTGCGTGTAAGAGAATGCAAAGAATTCGACAGAAATTCGAACTCGGATCTCCTATTTCTTGATCCGAGCCGATATCCACTGCACTACAACGCGCATGCAAAGAACCTCTTTTGAATAATCTGACTTCGAGTTTGGCCCAAAATTGAACGAGGCCTTTTCCTTTTTTTTCATTCGGTGACGAAGATCAAGAAACTATGCACAATTGGTTAAATTTGCAAACCAATAAGTGGACAGAACATTTGGGAAAAGATGAAGCAGCAGATGACAATATATTACAAAAATAAACCTGTAATTTGGAAATTAGATGAATCTGATGCATTCTGACGCCATTACATTTAATTCTCTATGTTTTGAACCCAGTTTTGTTTGACTGGAGAATTTACTGACCAATCAACCTTCACAATTTTCAAGTGAAATAAATTTGCTTTGCTTCTCTGTTTTACCTACTCGTAATCTTCTTATGTAGGATTAGTAAACGTCTCATTTAATCCGCGTAAATTTGAAGAGACACACATTTCCTCCGTTTTAATACCAGTGTTATTTTATCTGGTTCAAAACTTTTTTATAGGGCTAAAGACTTGCTTATCATTTATCCCATATAATTTTAAAGAGAATCAATTAGGCTTCATTTTGATACCAAATTTATGATTCTGTCTAGTATAAAACTTGTTTTATTTGATTGGCGACTTATCAAATAACCCTTATACATTTGAAGAGAAATAAATTGCCTTTATTTTGATACCAGTTTCATTATTTTATCTGGTTTGAAACTTCTTTTATAAAATTGGAGACTTTGCTTGCTTATAATTTTGCCCTTATAATTTTGAAGAGAAATAATTTGTTTTCTTTTAATACGAGTTTCTGTATTCTATCTGGTATAAAACCTGTTGTATATCATTGAAGACATTACGTATCGATGAAATCAAGCAATTTTGAAGAGAAACAATTTGCCTTCATTTGATACGAGTTTCTTTATTCTATCTGGTATAAAACCTGTTGTATATCATTGAAGACATTACATATCAATGAAATCAAGCAATTTTGAAGAGAAACAATTTACCTTCATTTGATACGAGTTTCTTTATTCTATCTGGTATAAAACCTGTTGTATATCATTGAAGACATTACATATCAATGAAATCAAGCAATTTTGAAGAGAAACAATTTACCTTCATTTGATACGAGTTTTTTATTCTATCTGGTATAAAAGCTGTTGTATATCATTGAAGACATTACGTATCAATGAAATCAAGCAATTTCGAAGAGAAATAAATTGACTAAATTTAGCTATCAGTTTCATTGTTCTGGCTTTTCTAAAACTTGACTTTTAGAATTGGAAATCTTACGCATCAATCAATAATTTCAAGGTAAAATAAATTTACTTCAATTACATAACAGTTTTATTAATATCTTATCATATAGAGTAAAATACCATAATCTACCATTGTGGATTCAACACAACTCAGTAAAAAGCCCTTGTAACAAAGGCCATAGTCAAAAGTACACCGCAAAATGTTGTACATATCTTGCTATAAAACAAATAAACCTTTTGACAAATTTAAAAAAATAGAAGGTATGCTTTTTGAGAAATTAAAGGTTAAAAGTTAAGGTCAAGGTCAAAATATCTTATTTGATATTTAAACAAAAATGAATAAATAAGCTTCTAGATCTGTCCAAGTATTTTAAAATAGTATATAAATATTGTAGGTAAAAATTCTAAACATTTGACTAAATTCATCTTTTTAGCCAAGATCAAATGGTCACATATCGGTAAACCATTTTCCTGCAGATATAAAATAAGTGACAACCAATTCGTATCAGGAATTTCTATAAGTTTACCAAATTTGAAAAAGAATCTGTGTCTGTGATGATCAGAGTCTTGTTGATTTGACACAGGACGACACTTATATGATTGTAAACCCCACTTATCAATCAAAAGTCGTAATTTTAAGAGAAATACATTTAGTTTGTTGTAATACCCGTTTCACTGTACAATCTACTTGTAATCTTGTGATATGGCATAAGCAAACGTCTTATTATTATTAAGCGCGTAAATTTCAAGAAAAATACATTTTCTTCATTTTGATACCAATTTCCTTATTCTATCAGGTGCAAAGCTTGTTTTGCAGGATTGGAGATCTTACGTATCAATCAAATCACTTAATTTTGAAGAGAAATAAACTGACTTCATTTTGCTGAGTGTTTCATTATTCTGTCTGAAAGAAAACTTGATTTATAGGAATGCAGACAGTATGTATCAATCAATCAATTTTAAAGAGAAATAAATTTATTTCCTTTTAATACCAGTTTCATCATTCTGTCTTGTTTAAGAATTGTTTTATATGATTGGAAACCTTACTTAACAATTAAGCTTCGTAAGTTTAAAGAGAAATAAATTAACTTCTTCATACACGTTTCATTATTCTAAACAGTTTGAAATTTTCTGTTTCTCAAACATTTACTGCCTTTATTTTTTGTTTGTTAGTTATTTACTCCCTTTGTTTTTTTATTTCTCAGGTTTTAATCACTTTATTTTCAGTTTTTGCTTCCTTTATTTATTATTTCTCATTTATTTACACCCTTTATTTTTATTTCTCAGTTATTTACACCCTTTGTTTTTTATTTTTCAGTTATTTAATCCTTTAATTTTTTATTTCTCAGTTTTTACTTCCTTTATTTTTTTCTTATTTATTTACACCCTTTATTTTTTTTTCTCAGTTTTTTAATCCGGTTATTTTTTATTTCTCAATTATTTACAACATTTATTGTTTATTTCTCTGTTATTTACACAGTTTATTTGCTTTCACGCCTTGGAACAGGGACTAGCGTAGGTACCTCTAGTATATTGTCCTAAAACCAAAACAAAAAAAATCAAATCAAAAAGTTTTATTGTCAACATGTATATGTTATTGTGGATATCAGCTCGGAACGTGAAATCGGTAAGCCGAGTTCGATTTCTGGTTGAATTCTTTGCATTCACTTACGCACAAATACCCTTGGAAAAGGTATTAATCCGTCTCTTCCCTCTAGATATGGGTAAAATAATAGAACATATTGGGTTCTATAGCCTTGTCTGGCAACCAGTCTGCCGCAGAAAAGAATGGCAACCTACTGCGGGATAACCTTCTGCCTAGTCAGCCATGTCTTGAAAGAGACATGATCACCCAAGTGTGTATCACGTATGGCACTTAACTGACTAACTGAATATAAAAATTGGAATCATGATTAAAGCTGCTACTGGTCATAAAGTGGGGGATTGCTTTTCTATTGTTATGAAGTTCTAAACTGATCAGCCACTAATTATTACGTAATAATATAATACATCTCTTTGCCTGCTAGCTATGAGTCAAATAATAGGACATACTGGGTTCTATAGCCTTGCTGGCAACCAGTCTACCGCAGAAAAGAATGACAACCTACTGCAGGATAATCTGCCCAGTAAGTCATGTCTCGAAACAGACATGATTGCCCAAGCGTGTATCACATATGGCACTTAACTGACTGTTTATGCTATTTTGTAGAGAAAACATCAAAAACTTTTTATTTTATTAACTTTTTCAATCCATTCAAACTCATATGAAATTTTGATTAAAAATCATTTTTTTTCCTCAGCGGTGGCCCAAACTCCTTCTTTGGGGTAAAAGAAAATAAAATAAAAACAAAAAAACACACTGATTTGGAAATTCTTGCAAAAAATCAAATTGTTAGATTTTAACAATACTTTCAGGTCTTTTTCATAGATGAATAAAATTATTTTAGCAATTTTTGTTTTTAGATCTTGGTAAAAATATTCTTACTCAATCTTATGAAATTTCTAGAAATTACGATTTCAGTCTATTCATATTTATAATAGCTAAAAGCGAGACTCCTCGGAGAATTTCAGCAAATATATTGTTTTTGTCAAACCGCAACACCATTTATACAAAACGTGTTCCGAATCGTAAAACAAAAACGCAATATATATATATATATATTTTTTTAAAAATCATTTTACCCCAAGCAAGGCATTCCACTGCCACTATTGCGCTCGGGGCTACATAGGTAAATAGGAAGAGTGATTAGATATAGGAAATGTCAGAAGGGGGGTGATAGATAGTTGGGTGGGTGGGAAGAGTGTTTGAAAGAATGGAAGTTAATTTGAACTATAATATTTAATTCGAAAAGCTTTTAATGTTTTTATAAATACTCTCTCTCTCTCTATATATATATATATATATAAACGGCCATAATTATTAGTCCACCCCAGATTTTTTAAAAGAAATAATATATTTCATACTATTTGTAGAATTTATTGCCAAATGAAAAAAATGGTTCTTTTGTTATTACTTTGCAAAATTTTACAAGACAGTGAAGCAAATATCAATCGTCCGAATCACCCTAAATTTTTTTCATTCTTTCATTGATGAAACTGCAATATAGGCAATTATTAAATATTTATAAGTTCATTTGATGCACATGTTAATGTGCAGTATTAACAAAAGAACCATTCTATTTTCATTTACGATTTTCCAGTTGGCAATGGATATTAAAAAATAGTATGAAATACATGATGTTTTTAAAACACTGGGGGTGGCTTAAAAATAATGGCCAGCAGTGTGTGTATATATATTATAAATTATACTTTAGAACATGTCCATATTACAATCTACTACAAAAATGTGTACATTTTGTTTCGACGTTGAAAGCACAATGTCTCATCAGGTAGTAAACGCTATTTTTGAACAGAGATAGAAATTCACTTCTTTGTATTGGTAATTATTTTTTTGTCTACGAGGTAGATGGGATAGGGAAAATGAGAAACCACTACCTGATGAGACATTGTGTTTTCAATGTCGAAACAAAATGTACACTTTTGTAGTAGATTGTAGTTTGGACATGTTCTAAAGTAATAGTTTATAATAAATATTCATATCTCTATTTCTATATTGAGCACTGTTTTAAGTTAATAAGTTAATGTTTTGAACGTTGCAAATATTTTCTTCTTTCCTATATATATATATATATATATATATCGTATTCAAGAAAATAATTTGTCGATGAATAATGAAAGAATTTGATGAAGAAACTAATTTGATTTTGTTAGAAATGATAATCAGACAAGCAGAGCTAAAGTTCATCTCATAGGTAAAATGGCGAACGCTTTCATATCTACCTAAACAAATTAGATTGTTCAGGAAATAATGTCCGATTTTAGAATAAACCTTTTGTTTTAATATAGTTTAGTACTTGTTAATATATTCTAATAGTTGTTACCTATTTCAAATGATTAAAATATTCTCTTTGTTAATTTAGTATTATTTAAGAATTTAAATAAAAACATTATCTAACCTCCGTCCTGAACATGATAAAGGAAGAACATGATAAAAATGTTAAAAAACAAACAGTTAATCTAATAATTCAATTCTTCTAGTAAATATTAGGTTGTCCCAAAAGTTCGTAAACACTTGCGAAATGGGTCTATCCGGTCCAGTACAATCGAGACAAGCGATGGGTTAAGAAAGGGCAAGAGATACCGTCGGTTCCAAAACAAGATTGATCCGACAAGAAAGTCATGTTGTGCGTTTGGTGGAACTTTGAAGGAATCGTGCATTTTGAGTTGGTTTTGAATGATCGTGTCATCAGTGCCGAACTTTACTGTCAGCAACTTGAGCGGGTCTACGAAAAGTTGAAGCAAAAGTATCCGGCTCTGATCAACCGAAAGCGCGCTTTGATGCAGCAGGACAATGCCAAGCCACACACCGCCAGGAAGACCAAAGACAAGTTTGAAGAGCTGGACAGCGTTGAGGTTCTGCCACATCCAACCTACAGTCCTGACTGTGCTCCATCAGATTACGGCCTTTTCCGCTCAATGCAACACTTTCTGAAGGGCCGCCGATTCGACTCATTTAATGAAGTCGAGGAAGAGTGTCAAGAATTCTTTGATTCGAAGCCGGTTGAATGGTACTTTGCAGAAAGCTTGCAGATCGATGGCAGAAACTTTTGGAAAATGATGGTCTTTATTTTGAGCAATAATTTTTGTTGTTTTTGCGAGTAAAATTTCAATTTTTTGTAAATGTTTTCTGGTAACCTTAGATTACTTGGCGAGTAAAATTTCAATGTTTTGCAAGTGTCTACGAACTTTTGGGACAACCTAATAAGTATTTACAAAATGAAGATATTATTATTACCGTTGCAATGGGTAAAAAAAATCTAACAATTCAGCTCTTCTACTACCAAGGTCTTCTCATCGCCTAAGATAGGAACACAACCTCCCATAATAACAAACACTGTATATCTAATCCATCGCCCAGGTTTTTTCCCTGTCCTCCTATGATTCTTTTTGTCTGGATAAATCTAACACATTCATTTCTGTGACGAATTTGGTCTTAAGAGTGGTCTGTAAATTAGCTATTACCATGAATTTATAAAGGCATCCAAATTATTTTCATTATAAAACTCTGTTAAATTCTAACTTTGATTTCTCATCGGATTACCATCCTCTGTGCAATTGATCATACTAAGTGTCGAGGATACTACTTTACTATATATATATTTATTCAGATACTTTAATCCAAGCGGAAAAAGCAGGATGGTAAATTCCAATCTCTCTTACCTCCCACCTTTTTTCCGTTTTGCTTAACCTAATATCAATTCAACACGCCGTCTGTTCCTTTTACGTTACAATTCTCTTTCCTTTTTTGCGCACCCAGACGATGCCAATTTTTCTTTTTTTGTTTATTTTATTTTATTTTATTTTATCTTTTTCTTTTTAATTTTTTTGCAAATCTATTTAAAAAGGAAAAATAGACTGATTTTTTCTCCAGTTTCAGAAAGGATTTTTTTGTTGCTGAGGTGATGTGTTATCTCCTGTGGGGATTTCATATCGAAATGGTCATTCAACATCCTTGAATTAATCCTATTTAATTTAATATATATATATATATATATATATATATATATATATATATACGTATCGAGCATTTTCTATTTGATATTTGATATTCCCTCCTTTTCCTTCTTTTCCTTATCTTTTCTCTATACACTCTTTATATTCCGCCCCTTCCTTTCCTGTTCTGTTTTGTTTAACCCAATCCTCAACTTAACGACCTCATATTTCTTTACCTCTTTTCATCTATCAAGCTAAACATGCCAATCTCCCATCCCTTCACTTACAAAGAAAATAAACAAAAAGAGACTGATTGTAAAAGAATTTTGTGACGTATATTTCTCAAAACTTGACCTTTATTTATTTTGTCCTCTTCTTTATCCCATCTTTTTCTTTATTTTGAAATAAAACTCCGTCGCCGAGGAGACGTGAATTCTCTATTAGAGATTTCATGTCGAAATGTGCATTCGACACTTTTGAATTTTGAAAATTTTCTTTAATTTATATATATATAAATTAGAGAAAATTTTCAGAATTCAAAGGTGTCGGATGTACATTTCGACATAGGATCTCTAATAGAGACTCTACGTTACGTCAGCGACATTATTTTTCCAAATGTCGAAATGTACACCCGACACCTTTGAATTTTGAAAATTTTCACTAATTTATATTGGCTCTGTATTCTTAATCCATTGAGCTCTTTGCCTGCATCACTTTTAAGATTAAAAAATTTTAATATTGATTAGGATCAGGTTCTTGGAATTTACCTTCCTACTCTTCCACTTCGGATTAAAGAAAAACAATATATATATATATATATATATATATATATATATATATATATATATATATATATATATAAGCCAAGTTATGTATATATAGGAAAAGTTCGAAAACGGAGAAGATAATCCAAAATTATCTTCTATTTCTATGTGCGGTTTCCCTTCCAGATGTTATAGTCCTCTGCATCTCTATATCTCTTGTTGTTCTTAATAGCTCTTTTCCTGTTATTGCACTCAATCCTAGCTTCAGCATCTCCTCAAGTCCATAAAGCATGTCATGCGTTGCTTTCGCTTGTCTCCCCTTCCCTTTATCCGTTCCCGTGAGCAACAGGTTCTCCAAGCCCTCCTTCCTCATTATATGTCCCAAAAACTTCAACTGACTTTTCCTGATGTTAAGCATCAGTTTCCTTTTGCGTCCGCAATCTCCAAAACCTCTTTATTGCTCGCGTGTTTCGTCCATGGTATCCTTCTGTATAACCACATTACGGTTGCTTCAAGTCCTTCCTTTATTTTTTTATGAAATTATCCAGCTTTTACTACCATACTGAAGGACAGACATTGCATAACAATTCAGTACTCTCGTCTTTGTTACCTGTGAAATGTTCCTGTCTCTCAATACACTTCTGGAAGGCATCGTTGACCTTGCTAATACGCCTTTCGATCTTCGTATCGCACTTTCCGTGTTCTGTTAGAACACTTCACAGGTATTTAAATTTCTGCGCCTCGTTGATTTTAGTATCACCAAATTGCATTTGCCATTTTGGACTCCTCTTTTACTGATTACCATGCATGCAGTTTTCTTGTAGTTGATATGTAGTTCTTTCTTTCCCTTTCATATATATATATATATATATATATATATAGTGTATCGAGGCAGCAGATAATTTTCTAAACATATACTGTTAAGTTTTACAGAAAATGAATATCTATTATGTTTAATCATGAACCGTTCTAAACATCGTATTTTGGCTTTAATTTCAGGTAAAAATAAAGACAAAAATTGTCCAACATTTAGATAATTTTTTATTATGCTGATTCTAAGCTTTCGACTCACATGAGCCATCTTGAAAGAGGTTACAGAGATGTTGATATTAAAACAGCTACCATCAAAGATGAGTTTATCTTGTGTTGGCATAAAACATTGTTATGCAAAGATAAGATTATAATACCTGATAATATGAGGGTACTGAAAGTTTCTTGAACCCACTCACATTTTAAAATCTGCCCAAATTCATACACATTAAATTCATTTGAGGGAAACGCAATAGAGTGGTTGCCAGCCGAGGCTATAAAACCTAGTCTGTCCTATTATTTAACTCATAAATGGAGGGAAGAAACAGATTAATACCTTTTCCAAGGGTACTGTGCGTAAGTGAAATCCATGAGTTCAACTGGAATTCGAACTCGGCTTCCCGATTTGTCGTCCCGAGTCGATATCAACTGCACCATAACGGACATCATTGAAGCATAGATCGCTCAATAATGTTAGAGTATTCTGCGTGTATGCGGATATATGTATACTAACAAGTGAGAGCTTCCATTATTATATGAGGGTAGTGGAAGATTCTCGAACCCACTCACATTCCAAAACCTTCCCAAACTCATAGACATCAAATTCAGTTTGGTGAAACGCTCATTTGCCACGTCAAGATAATTTTAGAACAGTTCATCGTGAGAACTATAAAGATTTCTGATATTTATTTTTTAATGAAATGTGTAAGCTATTCAAACAAATCAAATACTTCCGATTAATGTTTGAAGACATTTAGAATGTTTGCTTAGCTTACATCTTCGAAGAAATCAAAACTTTCCTTCCTGACTTTGATCAGTGAAAATAAACACAATCAGATGTTTTCTGCCTTGAAATCTGAATTTCAACAGCTCAAAATTCAAATCCGGTAAGATATAATTGTTTCCTGATATCCGTCTTCTTAAATTATGTTTGTTCACAATTTTATCAACAACTCAGGAATCCCTTTATTGCAGATTTGAGAATAAATTCGCAAATTTTATATCTCTGGATATTTTATGCTTTTGAAATCTTTTCATCGGGCTAGACTTCACGTATTGCTCAGTTTCTCACTGCCATAAAACTTTCTCCTTGGTTAGAAATAATTTAAGCGGAAAAGATTGACGACGCCTCTCGACGGATCTAGGAGGTGTTCATGACGTTAACCATTTACAAGAAACAGTTTAAAAAAATCAAACTGATAAAAAGAACGCAAAGGAGAAAATTATTTTGACGTCTTTTTAAGACTGACATAAATGTGTCCGTAGAAAAAAAGATGGCGTCTCTATAAAGAGAAAACGTGTCAAATGGCGATAAACTCATAAATTCCTGATTCGCACTTGTGTTTAAACTTCACTTTACGCTTCTAATTCAATCTTCACCAGTAATTAGATTTGCGCAATTTCCTTAAACTAATTTGACCTTTTGTAGCGTTCCGTTTAGTTTTACTAATATTATTGAGAGCAGTAACAACATCCACTTTTTTCTTTCTTTCTTATACCCTTTCAAGGAATAAGATAAGTTGACTCTACATTTCGGCCACCGTGCTCCCGGCCTTTTTCAGATTTCTGTCGATACAGAATAATTTTAGATTTGGTAGTACGTTCAATATCTGGGTCAGGTAGCATAGAGCCAGACTCAGAGTAAATATGACGTAGCACTACTAAAAAGAATTAGTGCTAGTTTTTTTACGGTTTATCAACCCTTTGTTGGTTATTTAAAAGTAGTTTTGGATCGTAAGAATAATTCTTTTTTTTTCGGTGAATGAAAGTTGTATGAACAATTTTTAAAGATAACAATGATTTTTCCTGACACACATCTTGCTTTTTTGAAAAGAGTGCTGGATTGCTATGTGATGTCAGTTCTTCAATACGGCAGTGAATGCTGAACAATATCATCAAAAATGAGGACAAAACTGGAAGCAGCGGAAATGTGGTTCTATAGAAGGATGCTGCAGGATATCGTGAACTGAGCATGCAAGCAACGATGAGGTGTTGGAGAGAATGGCAACAAAAAGGAAATTAATAGTGAGCATCAGGAGGAGACAACTGAAGTTCCTGAGACACGCAATAAGAAAGGAGAGCTTGGAGAACCTGATACTGACTGGCCAGATAGAAGGAAAGAGAGACAGAGGAAGGCAGCGAATAACATATTTGCAGGGCCTGATCAGGTGGATGACGGAACGGGGGTTACCAGGAGTAACAGGAGCAAAACTGCACATAACATACTTAGTGGTCTTAAATAAATGGATGACGGAATAGACTTTAGGAGAAATAACAGAAAAAAACTTTTATTGAGCTACAAATAACAGGAAGTTAGACATGAAGACCATTTATTATGTTAGAGCGCTGAACTGTTGTGAAATATTTATCTCCTGTTTGGCAGCAAATGAGGAGCAATTGACTTACAGGTGAAGAAGAGACGCTAATTATTTTATGTGCAAGAAAACTGAATGCAATGTCATCAGCAAAAAGAGGAGACCAATATGCTAACTGCAAGTTGGAGAATCTAAAATAAAACAAGCAAAAAAATTCAAATACTTGGGAAGTGTTTTGACAGAGGATGGAAAGTGTGACATGGAGATCCAAAGACGCATTGACATGGCCAAAGACGCATTTCAGAAGCTAACCAGAGTACTGAAAGACAGTAAAATCTCATTAGAAAGAAAGAAAACAGTATTCTGTAAAACCACATTTCTGCTGCCTCAATCCTCTCTTTCATCGTCCAGCATTCACGTTCATACAAAAGGATAGATTGCTATGTGATATGTCCTTTAGTATGAACGTGAATGCTGGACGATCTCATCAAGGATGAAAGAGAGGATTGAGGCAGCAGAAATGTGGCACTACTGAAGGATGCAGAGGATACCATGGACAGAGCATGTGTGCAACGATGAGGCGTTGGAAAGGATGCAAACGAGAAGAAAACTGATACTAAATATCCGGAAGCGACAAATGAGGTTCCTGGGACACGTAATGAGGAAGGAGAGCCTGGAGAACTTAATACTCCCAGATCAGTTTAATGGAAGGAGAGACAGGAGAAAGCAGCATGGGGCGTACTTGTTAGGTCTGAGCAAATGGTTGGCGGGGCGGGTCTTAGAAGAGATACCAAGGGAAAAAAGTAAAGAGACAGAGCCAAGTAGAAATCCATGATCGCCTATGTTTTGAAAGGACACGGCACATGAAGAAGAATGTTTTTTCAAGACGTAAGCAATTATGGTTTGCCACAACTTCCTGAACTTTTAACCTTTTGGCAACATTAATCCTTTTAATATCTTTTTATCACTCTATTCCGCAATCTCCTTGGATAGTTAGCACGCTGTTTCCCTCTCTGTTCATCTTCCTTTTCAGTATTTCCTGCGAGTGGCAAATTCTCTAAGCCCTCTTTCCTTAATATGTTTCTCTAGAAGGGTTTACTACATTTCGGTGTAGTCTATTCCGCATTACTGATTCATCATTGGACTATTCGGTGTATCCAATTCGGCGTCAGGACGTTTCAACGTCACTGACTTTAAACATAGATTAATATTTTTCCTTAGAAAACAAAAACTTTAACATTTTTTCATCGATATTCTTGTCAGTTATTTTTAAAATCAAAGTTTACACATTTTTTAAACTGATGAAATAACGTAAATTAAAAACATGAATTGCAAAAACTGTATCATAAAAATATATGCAATCTCGCTTTACATCAATCTATCTGTTCACATCTCTAGAACTTTAATTCAGGATCACTTTTACTCTTTACGCCAAAAATAAAAATTTATTCATTCGTCAATCACTTTGTTTCTTCAACGAGAATGATGTGAACACAGGAGTGAAATCAGTTGCGAAGGTAGAGAGAAAGGAAAAGATACACAGGGTGATGTAGAAAGAACCGGAGTCAAGTCGATAAGAGATGGGAATTGACATTGCATTTAAATTCCTGGAGGTTGAAGTTTAGCCACTATAAGAAATGTGTGAAAACAAGAAAATCAAGTCAGTGTATTTGTTGGGACGCCCGCGCCTATTCGGCTATAATGGTGGCATCTACGTAAGGGAGTGTGCCGAGCAGCCGATCGACAAATCAGTCGTAGATTCCGGTGACGACCCGGAAGTACCCATTGCTCATACTACGTCTTACGACGGTTGAGACGATTAACCTTTATTCTTGTATTGAATACTAATAACCTTTGTAAATACTATTTTCACGGAATACAACAATTAACCTATTCCTGTTGTTGAGTTATTTATTCTTACTCACGACACAACAATTATGAAAATAATAATTCTTCTTTGGAGCCTGTCGAGAACCCTGTGATAAATTGGCAGGGGCGCCCGACCAGATATGACAACAGAATTATATTCACGGTCGGATGGTTGATTTCAGGTATTGCAGTCATAGAATTCTCAGCATCTTTCTTTAGAGTCACTTTTCTTATTACAATTATACAGCGCTTCACCACTGTTTTTTTTAACGAAACTTAATAAAAAAACGCCTTTGTTTTCATTACTCATATGATCTGTCCATTGTATTATCAACATCATTCTATAGAACGACACATCTGTTGCCTCATACCCCCTTCCTTATTTGCGAGAAAGATGTTCACCATTCACTGCCAAATACGAGGTATGATTTTTTAAAATCATTTAGATGGAAAACAAGAAGTCGGAAGAAATAATTATAAGCCAGAAGTGCGAGTGAATAAACTGTTAGATTAGAACATACGGTTAAAGCTAGCCATTTTAACTGCAAAATGATGGGACCATTCCGCCAATCTAGTACTGCGCTTAGATACACAAAGTCGGGGTAACATAAAGCAATGTTCATCAGAACAGTTACTATGAAAGTATAGAAAAGGCACAGGAAATCTACGTTACAGTGGTGGTAAAGTGACTAAAAGAAGAAACTGTCAGCATAGAACTTACGGTTATATTTAGCCATTTCAACTGTAAGATGATTAGGCCTTGCTGCCAATCTAGTATCATTCATAAATTTATAGAATATAGACACCAAAAAGAAATCTCATTGAAACAATTACAACGAAAATATTTAAAGAGAAGGTACAAGGTAAATATATTGCAGTCGTATGAAAGGGACCTAAGCCTAGATGCAGTTCAAGACCAATAACATTGCAGATTTTTAGTCCGAATTCAAAAAGATGTTTAATAGTAACGGTGCTTATATCAACCAGTTCCAGTTGATTCCTGATGGAATTAAAATATCAAAACGTTAGCTACTCGATCAGAAATTAGATTTACTCAAAGTTCAAAATGGCGTCTGATCTTATCAAATAAATGATCTTTGGAAGAAATTGTCATATTCTTTATTTATTTTAGACATATTTTACTATCAAACTAAAATGATCTTTTGATCTGTGTCCTTTAAATTTGATTAAAGCCAAATTCCCAATATCAGATAAGGAAAACTCGCAAGTAAGAATGATTGATCTGTTTTTACGGCTTATCAACATTTTGCGAATGTAAATCATTGTTCGGAATGTTGTCCTGATCATTTTGTCATAATCACAATGTTTCAGCCGATTTACACTCCGACCTTCTCCAGGTGATTGGAATTTTGAACTGAACTTTTTATTTCTATCACTGGCGTAAATTGTTCTCAAGGACACATGGTCAAGTGGATAAAAGTCTTGGTTGGATCCAGTGACTTGATCCAAGAAATTGTGAGTCCAATACCTGGCGACAGTAGTGGCGAACAAAAACTTAAAAAAAGTAAGACATCTGGAAGAGGCATGACTCATGGAACAAGAACAATTTACCCCAGTGATCGAAATAAAAGCCAAAGCGTTGTATATATGACAATTATGACGAGGACAACAGTCCGAATAATGTAAATACCTCATCTCAAAAATATAAACAAATAATTTTTGCATGTAAATTTGCCAAAAAATCTTTTTAGATTCTAATTCTTTCTTTGAAATAATAATGATGTTTACTGATACAAGTCTTAAAAATTAATTCGTAGCAAGGTGAAGGGGAAGAGGTAGATTCATATCTTTCCCAAGGGTATATTTACATTAGTAAATATAATACACCCGACGGGAATTGGAACTCGGTTCTTCGATTTCCAACTCCGAGGTTTTATCCTTACACCACTCATCCATCCGTAGCTGGTATTCCCAAACGGTCACAGGGTGAATGTTGCTTAACTTGGGCGAATGTATAAGCATATTTAAGCAATGATATATTTAAATTATTTTCCCTCCCCACAAAAAAAAAAAAAAAAAAAAAAAAAATGAATACTTGAAGTGAAGCGACTACATCGGATCAATAACTGCATCTATTGCAAACAAAGCTGGTTCACTGTGTCGTGTGAGAAAATATTCTCGTTAAAGTTCATCTTGCATGTTTAGAAATCTACCATTTGTTCGTGCATTGAATACTTTTGCCATGTCTGGTTCGGCACTCATGCTCTTCATTTCACGGTTCTTGACAAAATCAAAGAAAGCATCTGCAATATAATCGGTCCTGACTTGGCATCGTGTTTTTATTTGGAACATTTGAAAGCTCTGTAGTATATATATATATATATATATATATATATATATATATATATATATATATACTAGCAGTATAGTCCGGCGATGCTCGGGTGTAATGAAAGCTTTAAGCTTTAAAACTAATCCATGGTCCTGGAGCTCAGACTCAGCCTAAAGAATATTTGAAATAATAAAATAATTGCGACAATTTACCAATCACACCTAGTATATATATATATGCATACTAGCAGTATAGCCCGGCGTTGATCGGGTGTAATAAAAGCTTTAAAACTAATCCATGGTCCTGGAGCTCAGACTCTTTGGGCGTTGGCACGAAAGACTAAAAAGCAACAGTTGTTTCCAGTTAAAGCGAAACCGTAGACTGAAAGAAAAATGAATGGATGTAAGTCAAATTTTGATTTTCTGGTATCGATATCACATAACTTTTTATCGTCGTAAACTGAATTTTGAAGGCTAAATAAGTCCTCTAAGTAAATGGTATCATGGCTGAGACTAAGAACTACAATTATACCAACTTAAAGCCAAACCCGAAGCAAAAATTAAAATAAAAGAGCTGAAAAAAATACAGATATACAGACAGATACACAGACACGCGCACAAACATCTTGCCTATATATATATATATATATATATATATATATATATATATATACATACATTATCAATTTTCTGCACTATTGTAAGAACTGCAACCTTGAAACTTCTGAATATTGTTTCTTATGTCTTTGTCTATGAGTGTATCAAATTTCATTAAAATCGGACCACTCCTTCTATAACCAGATTTTTTTTCGATTATAGATTTTCGATATTTATCGGGGGTACCTCGATACAAAACCTAGCTAAGAACACTCACAGACGCTTATAGTACAACTGTGTAAATTTTCAAGAAAACCGGTTCAGCTGTTTTGGAGTCTATAGGTAACGCGCGCACACACACACACACACACGGAGACATACATACACAGACAAAGTTCCATTTATAAATAAGTTTAGATAAAGTTGAAATTAATTAATAATTAGCCGATGATTTGCTAACCATTCTAATAAACAATATAATAAATAAATAGTGTAAATAAACACCTAATGAATGAATAGTCTTCATTAATTTTGTTGTCTATTATCAAGAACAATGAAATTCTATAAATTCACTTTCGTATGTTTAGGATGTATTCCATTTCTAGTCGTCACTTTTGAAGACAATAAACATTTCGCGGGAGTGAAGGTTGTTATGAGAAAAGCCGTTGTATATTTAGCCCATTGTCATATGGCAAGACACGTGAAACTTTGCATGTCGAACCTCCATGAAGCGGCCTTATTTTTTGATCAGATTATGAGATAAGGGAAAATCAAGAAGATGAACATAGTTCTTGTTTGCCCGAGAGTTCATAGGTTCGATTTGCGTAAGAATGAAAAAAGGTAGGCATGATTCTGCTTTGAATGAGAGACAAAAAGTTAGACACGCCTGATTTGCGCAAGAGCATAACAGATAAGCATAGGTTCAATTGGTCTAATAGTCAAATAGGTGTACATAGGTGTTGATTTTATGAAATATCGATCGGATCCTGAACAATCACCAAACCCGATGAATGAGTGTTCTCACAGGGAGGCCCCCGTGTCTTGAGTGACAATTGGACCTCAAGTGAAACTCCTACGTACAATACATCACTAAAGATGCTGGAAAAATGGTCGGTTCTCTCTACTTCTCGTCCAATCCCTTACCTTTAAAAGAGCTTGTTAATATAATTATTTCTTTTTTGCGGACTTTTGTTTCTAGTATCTAAACTTATTTATAAATGGAACTTTGTCTGTGTGTGTGTGTCTGTGCGAGTGTGTGTCCGCTACCTATAGACTCCGAAATGGCTGAACCGATTTTCTTGAAAATTTACACAATTGTACCATAAACGTCTACGAGTGTTCTTAGCTAGGTTTTGTGTCGAGGAACCCCCGATAAATATCGAAAATCGATCATCGAAAAAATCTAGTTATAGAAGTAGTCCGATTTTAATCAAATTTGATACACTCATAGACAAAGACATAAGAAACGATATTCAGAAGTTTCAAGGTTGCAGTTCTTACAAAAGTGCAGAAAATCGATAATATATATACATATATATATATATATATATATATATATATATATATATATATTAAAGGCAACATGTTTGTGTGTATGTCTGTTTATCTGCCTGTATGTCTGTATTTTTTTTAGCCCTTTTTGACTTACATCCATTCATTTTTCTTTCAGTCTACGGTTTCACTTTAACTGGAAACAACTATTGTTTTTAGTCTTTCGCGCCTACGTCCAATGAGTCTTAGCTCCAGGACCATGGATTAGTTTTAAAGCTTTCTTTACACTCGAGCAACGCCGATAAAATAAAATTGCCTCATATATATATATATATATATATATATATATATACATTATCGATTTTCTGCACTATTGTAAGAACTGCAACCTTGAAACTTCTGAATATCGTTTCTTATGTCTTTGTCTATGAGTGTATCAAATTTGATTAAAATCGGACCACTCCTTCTATAACCCGAATTTTTCGATTATCGATATTTATCGGGCGTATCTAGACACAAAACCTAGCTAAGAGCACTCGCAGACGCTTATAGTACAATTGTATAAATTTTCAAGAAAATCGATTCAACCGTTTTGGAGTCTATACATAACGGATACACACACACAGACACACACACATACACAAACACACACATACACAGACAGTTTCATTTATAAATAAGTTTAGATAATTATTGCTTTTACTTAGGCACAAATATTGTTGGGAAAAGTATTAATTCATCTCTTCTCCCTCCATCTATGGGTTGGAAAAATTGGGTTTTATAGCCTTGGTTGGCAGCCAGTCTATCGCAGAAAGAAATAGGAAGGTACTGCGGAAAAATCTGTCTTGTCACACATGGATCAAAAGAAATATAATATCCAAATCTGTAGAGACGACTCCCAAGAGGATGTTTTCCCGATAACTACAACTTTAGAAATGTTCAAATCTAGGATTAAACGTTATCTACTACACCCATATCCGCCTAAACTTTACTTCGACTGGCTCCTGAACTTTGTACAAGGTGAACTTCATTGCAAAAAAACAAAAAAACAAAAAAGAAAAAAGAAAAGGAGAAAATTAAATAAAAAAGGTTTACTCGTTTTATGTTTGTTTATCTCTCTCGACGTAGCTGTAGTCTGCTTATTCTTGCTGGAAAATGTTTTTCAGAAGACCCATAGGAACATTATGCAAAAAGATTATTGCTTTTACTTACGCACAAATATTGTTGGGAAAGGTATTAATCCATCTCTTCTCCCTCCATCTATGGGAAGGAAAAATTGTTTTTTTAGCCTTGGTTGGCAGTCAGTCTATCGCAGAAAGAAATAGTAACCTACTGCATCAAAATCTGCCTTGTCAGTCATGGATCAAAACAAATATAATCTCCATATCGTGTATCACGTATGGTACATACCTGACTGACAGATATTACTAATATATAGCAGTCGATGTGTCATAGAATCAATTTTACTGCAAAAATGAAAATGAAATTAATATATTTGAGAACACTTTCCAAACAGACCTTGTGCCGCTCTTGTTTAAGTAATTGAATCCCGTAAAGTCTATAGCTAACTTAGCCAAAAAAAAACATTAAAAAAATGGCTTTTTTCAAAACAAAATTTTGAATAGACTACATTATTTCGTGCTGTTTGTATCTATCTCTTCGCAACACAATCACTTTCACCCGGAAGAAGATCTGACGTCATCAAAGCCAGAAGGAGAAAAGCCATCAAAAGGAGAAAAAAAAATTGATTCTCTTGGCGATAGTAACCTAAAAAGGCCGATTCTCGTAGAGATCTTCACATATCATAACGGCATTATGCTTTTGTTTTTATTGTAGCTTGCATATCTGCTTTTTTTTTCAAGAGATCTCCCTTTTCAAGTGATCTCGCTTTTCAAGAGATCTCGCTTTTCAAGAGATCTCGTCCAAGAAAAGAGAACAACATCTGCGCGATTTCCGTTTTCCCATGTCATTTTTGCCTCTCGAAACGATCACAGTACAAAAGTAAACGCTTCTAGACCCTCGCTCATTCTATAGTTCGGAAGATTTCGCTAGATTTTACATGCATGTCAAGTTTACTAGGAGCGAGACAACTTTGGGAGGACCAAATCTCCGGGTATTTACCAGTATTTATTGGGTATTTACCAGTAATACCCCTACTGAGGCCGAATGTGGCACAAGGACGATTTTTGCCCGAGCTCATTGTCTCGGATTTCTCACATTAAAAAGGCGTTCTTGTGCAACATCTGGCCTTTAAAATACATTTAAATATTTGGATTTTGGTTGGTTGATTTTGTTTAGCGGCATATCAACCTCTACGGGTTATTTGACGCCGACATTTAGATATTTGGAGCGCAGTTGTACGCCTTCAATTACAGAAAAAACCGTATTGTTGGTAGTTTTTTTATTCTGTTATTTTTATTCTTTCACGGTGTTTTACTTTTGTTTGGGGGTTCATTATTTGCCTATAGCTAAGACCCTAACAGGTGCTACTACCCAGGGTCAGGGTGAACCTAGAAACAACAGCAGGAAAGAGGTGATTCCATGCTCCTCAAAATCACCAGTCCCTTGATCAGAGGCCTTGCTGCCGGATGTCATTTATCGTCATACCCAGGATGACCTCATTAAAAACTTGAGTGCATTACAGTTTTAGGTTTACGATCATATCATATCATTTTAGAGGTGGTTCCACGCTCCTCAAAACCTCCAGTCTTCCGACTAGAGGCCTTGCTGCAGGAATCTAGTTTATCGTCATACCCAGGATGACCAGAGTTAAAACTTGAGTGTATTGGACTGCCAGGTTTACGGTCATATCACGTTTAAACACGATTTGTCGTGTGATTATCGGACAAGATGACTGACTGCTTTGGAAAACCACTTGCTGTAAGCTTGCATATGCTTGTGATGTACTGGATGATAATCTGGAATTGAAAATCGGAGTTGGGATAGTAGGAATCAACATGCAATCCAAAATAATTTCTGGATTTAAAATAACCGGGAATAGGTTGATAAAACGTAAAAAATAAATCAAATCTATTGCATTTCGGGCCACGAATAAAATCTGAAATGTTTCAATATTCTACATTAAAAGAAGAACTGTTTTAGACATAAATGGAACATTCGTGCTTATTGAAAATATATACTACTGGCCACCCCAGCTTAAAAGAAAATGATGTATTTCATGCTATTTTTAGTATTTATTACCAAGTGTATAATTCTAAATAAAAAAAAAAGAATGGTTCTTTTGTTATTATTAATTAGCAAAATTTTACAAGGCAAATGGCGACAATTTACCCATCGCGCCCTGTAGATTTGCTATATATATATATATATATATATATATACACTTCCGGCCATGATTTTTATTAGGCCACTCCTGTTTTTTAAAAGAAATGATGCATTCCATACTATCTTTAGTGTTTATTGCCAAGTGTATAATTCTAAATAAAAAAAAAGAATGGTTCTTTTGTTATTATTAATTAGCAAAATTTTACAAGGCAAATGGCGACAATTTACCCATCGCGCCCTGTAGATTTGATATATATATATATATATATATATATATATATATATATATATACACTTCCGGCCATGATTTTTATTAGGCCACTCCTGTTTTTTAAAAGAAATGATGCATTCCATACTATCTTTAGTGTTTATTGCCAAGTGTATAATTCTAAATAAAAAAAAAATGGTTCTTTTGTTATTATTAATTAGCAAAATTTTACAAGGCAAGGAATCAAAGATGAACTTGTCCGAATCACCCTAAATTTTCTTCATTTTTTTATTGATGAAACTGCAATATAGGTAACTATTAAATATTTATTAATTCATTTGATACACATGTTATTGTCCAGTATTAACGAAAGAACCATTCTGTTTTCATTTACAATTATTCACTTGGCAATAAATACCAAAAATAGGATGAAAACAATCAGATATTATGAAAACCATCAGATATTTCAAATACTGTGGTGTCCTAATAATTATGGCCGGTAGTGTACATGTAAAGAAAGAAAGTGATATACACTACCGGCCATAATTATTACGCAACTGCAGTTTTAAAAAAAATGATGTATTTCATACTATTTTTAGTATATATTGCCAAGTGAATAATTGTAAATGAAAATAGAATGGTTCTTTTGTTATTATTACTTTGTAAAATTTTCCAAGGCAAATAGCGACAATTTACCTATTGCGCCCTGTAGATTTGCTATATATATATATATATATATATATATATATATATATATATACTACCGGCCATGATTATTAGGCCACTCCTGTTTTTTAAAAGAAATGATGCATTCAATACTATAATATTTATTGACCAGTGGATAATTCTAAATGAAAATAGAATGGTTCATTTGTTAATACTAATACTGCCCAATAACATGTGCATCAAATGAACTGTTCTGGTGTCCAGTTTTTGTGCTCTCTTCCCTATGCTAGTCTCTTCTTCTTATTGGTTTATTTAATGTAAGGAAATAGACGTAAGGCCAAGATAAAGGCAATTTGTCTTGATTTTAGATATAACTGGTAGTGAAAGCAAGCATGTACAGAAATGTAACAGTTTATAAAGTTCAGCTTTAACGTATATATAATTAAATAAATGGGGTAGGATTATAGATTATATCAACTAATAAACAGTTTGAGGTAGTTTTATATATATTTAAGAGTGTGAATTATCTTATGGTGGCAGTAATATATATATATATATATATATATATATATATATATATATATATGCGAACGTGCTCGTCTTCTTTCCAAAATATGACCAACAATTCCTCAGATTTGGCAGATCTGACCATTATTTATTCTCTTGTTTTCCGAACGTTTGTGGCGGTTCCTTGCATATCAATTAAGAATTAATGAGATAATTGCTTAAAGACCTAAGGCATTTAAATTTGAAATTTATGGCATGTCCTCCAGATGGGGCTTGTGTCTCAATCCACGTTCTTCAAACACGGCACCAAACAAAGGCGTGGCTCACCAAAAGTGGCACTTAATTAGGAGCTGATTAGCGAATCAATTACACATAGTGCGCGACAGACATTTGGCAAATTTGGGCGGGTGACTGATCAAAAGATGGAATTTTAATCAAGTTCATTAAATGCGGCCATAACTAAGGTTTAGTCTTTCTGCCTCGAGGAATCAATACTAAGATGGTATACGACGAAACTCGGGATAATCATCATTTTTTTTTATGCGGACGTGTTGTAGAGTAGCTAGCACGCCTTCAGCGCTCTAACCGATGAACTGGCTCATAATTTGTAAGAGTCTACGAGTAATTATTTAAAGGCTCGTTTTTAATAAATTTCGACAAGCAGATTAATATTCGGAATGATTTACTTCGTCGGCTATTCACCATTTAGACCCTCCTCTCATTTGCATGTAAGTTTTGTCTTGTTAATTGTTTGTAACTTATTGTTCTTTATTTTTTGTATATATCCGTTAGCACCGGATACTATGCTGAATAAATGTATTAAGCACTTGTTCTTCACTATGTATCATGCGCCCCGATGATACAACAGTATGTGCCTGCATTACTTCGTTCGTAACAAGTATTTTGACCTCAACTGATTATTATGACCTCAATGTGCGTTGTGGCGCAATGGATATCGGCTCGGAACAAGAAATCGGGGAACCGAGTTCGAATTCCAGTTGAATTCCTTGCATTCACTTACGCGCAAATACCCTTGGGAAAGGTATTAATCCGTCTCTTCCCTCCAGTTATGGGTTAAATAATAGGACAGATTGGGTTCTATAGCCTTGGTCGGCAACCAGTCTACCGCAGAAAGCAATGGCAAACTACTGCGGGATAATCTTCTGCCCAGTCAGTCATGTCTCTTTCGAGACATGATCGCCCAAAAGCGTGTATCGCGCATGGCACTTAACTGACTGACTGCATCTGTGGTAGTCAATTGTGGGCCTCTTTATTGACCCGTGTTATTTCAGGATATGGATGTTCATGGCTCTCTACAACTTATTTTTTGCTAATGCCAAATACAGGTCGGGGATACCAGAATCAAGCAGGTACAAAAATTTAAATAACGGGGAAGCGTTATAACAGAAGATGGAAAGTGCAATACAGAGATCCGAAGGCGAATTGGCATGGTGAAGGAAGCATTCCAGAAGATGAGTAAAGTATGAAGAAACAGAACAATTTCGCTAGAAACTAGGAAGAGAGTACTGGATTGCTATGTGATGTCCGTCCTTCAATATGGCAGTGAATGCTGGACAATATCATAAAAAATGAAGGAAAAACTTGAAGCAACTGAAATGTGGTTCTACAGAAGGATGCTGCGAATATCATGGATCGAGCATGTGAGCAATGATGAGGTCTTGAAAATGATGGAAACAAAAGGAAATTAATACTGAGCATCAGGAAGAGATAGCTGGAGTTCCTGGGACACGCAATGAGGAAGGAGGGCTTGGAGAATCTGATACTAACAGGCCAGATAGAGGGAAAAAGAGACAGGGAAAAGCAACGGATAACATATTTAAAAGACCTAATCAGGTGGATGAAGGAACGAGGATTGCATGATGTAACAGGAGAAGGCGTGCTCAGAGTCACCAGGAATAGGGAAACGTGGAAAGCCATGATTGTCTGCCTCCTGAAGGGACAGGGCACATAGAAGAAGAAGAATATTTTTCCCTTTCTATCTACTCCCTGTTCTGACATCTATTTGCAGAAGATCGTTAGGTAAGTTATTAGATGCTTCCCTCACCCTGCATAAAATATTTATTCTGTGAGAGGCGAATTTCCCTCATTACCTCCTTAACTGACATCTTTTCCTCCGCCTCTCCTTCATAGTATTCATATTCTATGAGTGTCAAATGTCCATCATTGCCACCCTGCAAATAATTTCTTTTCTCTCGTATAGAACACCTGTTCTAGGTTGTCTCAAATTTTCTTATGCTCCTTCTACGCAGAATTCCTATTCTACGAGTGTCAAATATCCATCATCCCCTTCTTGGGAATAAGTCCTTTTCTATGAGTCAAACTTACTTTCGTCTCCGCATAGAACTCGTTATTATTATTATTATTATTATTGTTACTCTATGAGTGTCAAATGTCCATCATCCACTTCTTGGGAATAAGTCCTTTTCTATGAGTCAAACTTACTTTCGTCTCCGCATAGAACTCGTTATTATTATTATTGTTATTCTATCAGTGTCAAATATCCATCATCCCCTTCTTGGGAATAAGTCCTTTTCTATGAGTCAAACTTACTTTCGTTTCAGCATAAAACTCGTTATTATTATTATTATTATTATTATTATTATTATTATTATTATTATTATTCTATGAGTGTCAAATGTCCATCATCCCCTTCTTGGGAATAAGTCCTTTTCTATGAGTCAAACTTACTTTCGTTTCAGCATAAAACTCGTTATTATTATGTCATTTTTCATCATATTTCGATTTCTGCTTTGGTCTCACTACCAACCAAGTCTGCGGGGAGACCTAAGGCAGGCAGTGGCGTGTTGTTATGGCTCCATTTCATGTTTTTCTATCTTCCCTATCATCTCCAGCATTACATAGATAATGTTTTCCTTAGTTTGTGGGCTGTACTTAATAAGACAATTTTTTGTATATCTCTTAAGCTGGGGTTTCCAGGGATTCTTTCAATGTGTTGTTTTGTTCCATTTTTTATCATTCCAAGTGCACCTACTATCACTGGCACAACTCTTGTTTTCAATTTCCACATTTTTTCTATTTCAATTTCCAGGTCTTTATATTTTGACAGTTTTTCAAATTCCTTGATTGCTATGTTACAATCCGCTGGACAAGCCATATCAATTAATAGACAAGTTTTCTCCTTCTGGTTTTTAACAATAATGTCTGGCCTATTTGCTTCAATTTTTCTGTCTGTGTAGATGGTGTAATCCCATAGAATGGTTACATCTTCTATTTCTGTAACCGGTGCTGGATGATGTTCATACCAGTGTTTGTTTACAGCTTTTCCATAATGTTTGCATATTGCCCAATGTAAATATTGCCCAACTCTATCGTGGCGATTTTTATATTCATTTGGGGCAAGCACAGAACAGCCTGAGATTAGGTGGTCTATTGTTTCTTGGTGTTTATCACAAAACCTGCATTTTGGATCCATATTATTATGCATATTTGCCTGAAAGTTTCTCGTGAAAAGACTTTGGTCTTGTGCTGCAAGAATAAAGCCTTCAGTTTCAGACTTTAATCCAGATGCACGTAACCATCGATGAGTATTAACTTTGTCAACATTGGATTTATTGGCACGTACTGGATATTGGCCATGCAGAGGTTTGTCTTGCCAGCGCTGTTTCATCTGTTCAAGAGCTTTATCTTTGGCTTTCATTTTCATATTCTTTGCCGCAATAGCCGGCTCTTGGCTTCCGTTCTGCTTTTCTATAGAATCTACTAACTGTAAATCTTGTTTGAATTTACTGCGTTCTTTTATTATTGAATATTTTTTCTTTCTTTCTTCATGTTGCCTTACTAATTGTATCATCCAATCCTTTGTTGTTTCTATGTATGTTAGTAAGCCAATAGTTGTTGTCTTGTATGACAATTCCAGCTGAATAAGACCTCTTCCACCTTCTTTACGGGGTATGTATAGACGGTCTACATCAGCCTTTGGATGATGCATCTTATGCTTAAAAGAAGCTTTCTTGTTTTAGCATCCATTCGCCTGATGTCGTTTAGAGTCCAGTTTAAGATGTTAAAGCTATATTGGACAACTGGGATTGCAAGGCTATTAATGGCCATAACTCTGTTCTGTGAATTTAATTCAGTTTTTAATATCATTCGTAGCCTTCTATAGTACTCTTTACGCACTATTTCTTTCATTTTTTATGGTGAATGTTTTCGCTCTCATTTACACCTAGGTATTTATAAGCTTCTTCTGGTTTCAATTCTTTTATTGTTACAGCAGGGTCTAGGCTAATTGAGGATGTTTCTTGTATTGATCCACGTAAAACTGTAGCTTTAGCACATTTATTCAAATTAAATTTCATTCCAATCTCTTCGCTGAAGCATTTTACAGTTTGCAGAAGACCTTCCAGCTCATTATCATTCTTAGCATATAACTTCAAGTCATCCATGTAAAATAGATGGCTTATTTTCTTTTATCCTATTTTATAACCACATTCTGTCTTATTAAGGTGACTGGTTAGTGCTATTAATGATATGCAGAATAGTAAGGGAAATAAAGAATCACCTTGAAATATACCTCTTTTGATGTTTATTTCATCAGACTTATAGGTTCCATTTATATGATTGAGGTAAAGGGTTGTTTTCCATATAGACATGCACTGTTTGATGAAATTGATGATGACGGGCGATATCTTGTATATATTTAAAGTCTTTAAAATCCAGTCATGTGGCACACATTATTATTATTATTATTATTATTATTATTATTATTATTCTATGAGTGTCAAATGTCCATCATCCCATTCTTGGGAATAAGTCCTTTTCTATGAGTCAAACTTACTTTGCCAGATCAGTTCGATAAGGTCAAAATAGTAGCCAATGACAAAAACTACCTCTAATCTGTTGTTAACGGGGGTGGTGGGGAGAAAATGACTTGTTAAATTTAACACTTCCAAAACTGAACTTCTCTCCATTAATCCTCTGAGAGACCCTTTTCTGCTTTTTATGACCATGGCTGATGCTAACATTCAGGAAAGTGACTTAGACTAACATTCTTGGTTGACATGAAGTGGAAAGACTAAATTGAATCTCTTACTAGCTCAGCTGCTAAGAAAGTTGGTCCACTGTTACATGCTACATAATTTTTCTCTCCAAAATCTATCTTATGTATCTATAAGTCTACCATTCACCCATGATTAAAATGTTGCCACTACTCTTGCTATATATTTATAGGTTCTTGATAAAATCCAAAGGAAAATCAGTAATGTTATTGGTTCCTGAGCTATTTTCTCTGTTTAATTCACTTCTCTTTGCCACTTCTGTGAATACTTTCATAGTAATTGTTTGGATCAAGTCTCCCCTATGATACGTAGATTATATGAATTTGAGTGTAATCCTAGACTGCAACAAGGTTTCATCAATTTATAGTTGCATTGGCTAACTGTAACCGTAAGTTCTACGCTAACAGTTCCTTTTCAGGAAATTTCCGCTTGGTTGAAATCACGTCCAGGTGTATGATTTCCAGCCAATATTCAGTCAGTTAGGTGCCATACATGATACATGCTTTGGGCGATCATGTCTCGAAAGTGACGTGACTAACTGGACAGTAGGATATACCGCAGTAGATTGCCGTTGCTTTCTGCAGTAGGCTGGTTGCCAGCCAAGATAATGAAACCCAATCTGTTCTATTATTTAACCCATAACTGGAGGTAAGAGACGGATTAATACCTTTCCCAAGGGTATTTGTGCGTAAGTGAATACAAGGAATTCAACTGGAATTCGAATTCGGCTCTCCGAGTTGTCGTTCCGAGTTGATATTCACTTTGCCACAACGCACTTCCTTTCTTTAGCCAACATTAATCACCATAAAATGAAATGCATTGTTGCTAAATCTTCCTGATTATGTTCGGTTTTTTGTTTTCTAATTCTTCCGCACCTAATAACCTCTTGTGTTTTACTCCCTTGCTTGGAGTAAATTCAAAATTAGTGACAAAGTTAGTAAACTTTGTACTAAAGAAATTTACATAACTTTAAATTCCATAAACCTAATTTCGAGTCCAATCTACCAACCAGAGCCATGTTTCCCAAACCCGGTGTAAATTACCCCAGTGGGGTAATGAACCCCTATTTTTGGGGTAATAGATATTTGGTTTGGGAAGAGGCAATCAGTTTATAATTTCACACTGTACCAAATTATTAACGAGACAGCATTTCACGGAAGAATCCCCCCTACTCCAATCTCTCTTAAAGTATCTTTCTTTCAAGCCTAAATGGCCTCTTGGAAAACTTACGTAGGTACTTTCAGAACTTGAATAATTCCAACAATGAATGGGTAAGAAATCCATATCTTGTGAGTGAAGATATCATTCCTGATGAGGACTATCCAGCAAAAGAAGAATTTCTCACACTCAGGATGAACAATGCATGGAAGCTTTTGTTTTAAACCAATTCTGCTCTAGACCCCTTTTGGATCTCTCGTCTGCAGGATATACCAACACTAATCTCCAGAGAAGTACAAATTCTCATAAGATTTTTAACCACTTATCTATGTGAACAAGCTTTTTCTACTGTCCTTGGAATGAAGACCAAGAAACATAACAGACTCAACGTGGCAAACGACGCCCGAATAGCCCTTTCAGTCACAAAGCCAAGAATAAATACACTGGTGCTGGCACAGGTAATACAAGCTCAACACTCACATTAAGAATCACGGCTAGGTTACGGCTATTATGCCCTTGATTATTATAGATTAGTACTATTGTATTGAATAATTTCCATTACCTTTGTTTGATTTTGATGTATGAAAATATAATTACGTCTTTTCCTATATTACGGGTATTTGTTCATTGGGGTAATGGATAATAGTGAAATTGTATTTTGGGGTAAACGCAGCAAAAAGTTTGGGAAACTATGTACCAGAGCCATCAACCCCACCAGGCCACAAATTGGTAAAAATTCTAGAAAGGATTAATAAACAAATCAAACACAACCTTGGATTACTACAGTAAACCAATATGACTAGTATCACAAATTGGTTTTGCAATATTAAAAGTAGAACCAACTGTTCTTATATCAAGTTCGATATAATTGATTATTACCCATCAATTTCTAATGTTCTTTTCACTTTTGTAACTGTGTTGCTAAAAATTACTGTACATTTTTTCCGTTACATTTGTTACCATAACTCACAACAGTGAATATGATCTGGGAAAGAGGTTGAAAATGTTTGGGTACCTTAAGAAATGAATGAAAATAACATCTGTCAACGTTACAGCTCATTTCTGACATCTTTTGATTGTAATACGCGAAAGATTATCCGTGAGTATGAACGGATTTTATTAAAAATAAGCAAACATAGTGTTATAGCAATTTATTTAATCTGGCATATATATATATATATATATATATATATATATATACTTCTGCCACGCTTAGGGAGGATGACCTGTGAGGAAACAGCCAGTAATCCTCTAAAATAGTTTACAGTATTTTTGACGGCAGGAGTAAATATGATGTTAGGATATATTTAAGTCAATCGAGAATTTTTTCAAATCCGAAATTTTTGCCGTTAAACATCGTGTCAGTTATTGACAGATATTGATATTTATTAGAATGGAAATTTTCATGCTTTGAAAATTGTTGATGTATTTCTTTTAATTATTTCACCTTAAGCAATGTCAGAATTCCATATAGATGATATAACAGTCTCGGCTCTCTTTTTTATTTCTGACATTTTTGTATCTCTTAATGCTTTCATATTTTGTGAAAAGCATGAGAATATTGTTCATAATTCACTTCAATATTTTAAAAATAGTCAGTCATTTAAGTGCCATACGTGATACACGCTTTGGGCGATCATGTCTCGAAAGAGACATGACTGACTGGACAGAAGATTATCCCGCATTGCTTTCTGTGGTAGACTGGTTGCCAGCCAAGGCAAAAAACCCAATCTGTCCTATTATTTAACCCGTTATTGGAGAGAAGAGGCAGATTTATATTTATTCCGAGGGTATCTGTGCGTAAGTGGATGCAAGGAATTCAACTCGGCCCTCCGATTTCTCGTTCCGTGCCGATATCCACATCATCGATACATCATCGATATATTAGCGAACATTTGAAATTTGTCAGGCCTACTAACAACCATATGACAGTCAACATCAACTCCTCTAAAATATTAATGGTATAGATTATAAATCATACTGATTATTTTTTTTTTACTATGAAAATACATTTGAAAATGATTTTACTATGAAAATGCATTGGAAATGCATTTTACTAGGAAATGCATTGGAAAGGGATTTTACTATGAAAATACATTGGAAAGGGATTTTATTATGAAAATGCATTTGAAAGTGATTTATTATGAAAATGCATTTGAAAGTGATTTTACTATGAAAATGCAATGGAAAGTGATTTTACTATGAAAATGCATTTGAAAGGGATATATTATGAAAATGCATTGGAAAGGGATTTTACTATGAAAATGCATTGGAAAGGGATTTTACTATGAAAATGCATTGGAAAGGGATTTTACTATGAAAATGCATTGGAAAGGGATTTTACTATGAAAATGCATTGGAAAGTGATTTTACTATGAAAATGCATTGGAAATGCATTTTACTAGGAAATGCATTTGAAAGGGATTTTACTATGAAAATGCATTGGAAAAGGATTTTACTATGAAAATACATTGGAAAGGGATTTTACTATAAAAATGCATTGGAAAAGGGATTTTACTATGAAAATGCATTGGGAAGGGATTTTACTATGAAAATGCATTTGAAAGGGATTTTACTATGAAAATGCATTGGAAAGGGATTTTACTATGAAAATGCATTGGAAAGTGATTTTACTATGAAAATGCATTTTACTAGGAAATGCATTGGAAAGGGATTTTATTATGAAAATGCATTGGAAAGAGATTTATAAAAATGCATTGAAAAGGGATTTTACTATAAAATGCATTTGAAAGGGGTTTTCCTATGAAAATGCATTAGAAAACGATTTTAGTATGAAAAGGAAATGGAAAGTCTTTTTTTTTTCTGTAAGGAGATATTAATAATTACTCACTCCTTACGCCCAATATTAATAACGTTAATATTTTCCTATACGGGTTGTATAGCAAGCACCCGACAACACGTCGTATGTTGTATCAGTATAAATTCAGTCAGTCAGTTAAGTGCCATATGTGATATATTCCTGGTCGAAATAGACATGACTGACTGGGTAGAAGATTTTTCTGCACTACTTTCTGCCGTAGACTGATTGCCAAGCGACAGATTAATACTTTTCTCAAGGGTATTTACGCGTAAGTCAATGCAAGGAATTCAACTCGACTCTCCAATTTCTCGTTCCGAGTCGATATCCATTGCATCACAACGCACATCCATTTTTTTAAAAATCAATTTAAAAATAGAGTTCACATTTAAGTCAGCAAAGCTGCTTGAAGACAAGGGTTTATTGGGCGTGGAACATTAAGAAATAAACATTTCTAAGTTCGACATCATAGGTATAGTGATCAAGAAGACAGTAGATATCGATGAACATTGCATTTACAACTGCAAATTAAAGTTGGCTGGAAAGTATAGAGCTGAAAGGGAGTCCCATCATTAAATCTCGCCAGTTCCATGTTTCATTGTCGAGACTTCGTTACCAGGCTACAACTGCACTTAAATTCAAAGTCTTCAGGCGCCATATTGAAGAGCTCATCTGAACATGAAAATATTTATAGAAAAAGCAAAGAGAGACAACCTTACGGCAGTTGGAAAGTGACTGAAATCAATGTGTCAGATCAGGGCTAATAATATTGCCGATTCTTCTTTGTATTTTATCAAGGATTTCGAGATTAAGTAACAGGTTTTCCGGGCCCTACGTAGCAAGAGTATTCAAAGCATGAACGAATGAGAGACTTATAGATATGTGAGATAGACTTTGGAGTGAAGAATTATCTAGAACATCTTTGTGCTAGATTACTCATCTTTGCTGCCATTTGTACGACGTTTCGTCCGTTGTACCCTTCGGCCTTCTTCATGTGATAGGAATTTCGAACCGAACCCTTTATTACAATCACTAGGGTATATCATCCTGATTCCTTGCGTACTAATGCCTAGTTTCGTATTCATGAGTTATCTCCCTCTAACCTGCAAGTGACTTGTTCACCACTGTTGTAGCTTGGTATTGAACTCACATCTCTTTGGGTCAAATCGCAGGAACTAACTAACGTCTATATCCACTGGGCCAAGAACGCATGTCCCAGTGGATACTAGGCTACAGCAGTGGTGAACAAGTAACTTGCAGGGTTAGAGGAAGATAACTCATGACTACCAAAAGAGCCATTACTACGCAAGGAATGGAGTTCATATACCCTAGCGATTGTAATAAAAGGTTCGGTTCGAAATTCGTAACACCTGAAGAGGGCCGTAACGTAGAACGGCCGAATCGTCGTACAAGTGGTAACAAAGATGAGGACAATAGTCCGAATAATCTAAATACTGTAGATTTTTTTAGTTTTCTGAGTCTGCTATTAAGTATCTCATCTGAGTATCTTGTGTTCCTGTTTCTAAAATGCATGTTTTTTTTTATTTGTACTTCGCATTCTATTTTTCTCTCTTTTTAGTTTCTTATTCCCCCCCCCCCCCACATATATATATATATATATATATATATATACAACACACACACACACACACACACACACACACACACACACAGACACACACACACACAGACAGTGATTTCAATTTAATTTTGCGTTGATGACGTTTGTTTTC
The DNA here is from genome assembly GCA_037127315.1 of Ascarosepion bandense. Taxonomy (NCBI): domain Eukaryota; kingdom Metazoa; phylum Mollusca; class Cephalopoda; order Sepiida; family Sepiidae; genus Ascarosepion; species Ascarosepion bandense. The sequence goes on from JBBBDQ010001830.1 coordinate 797,537, forward strand.
GTCTCTCGTTTTCGTGTTAGGAACCTTAATGACTGGAATTGGTTCCTCATTTAGCTTCTGTTACCTTTCAGAATTTTTGCGCTGTGAGATTTTGTGCTTAAACATTTTTCTTTTTTGACTCATTAATTTTTTTGATTTAATTCGTTCTTTTTAGAGTTTTTTCAGTATATTTTCCATTGCATTTCACTTTTTATATTTAACTACTTTTTTCTTTCCCAAAAGATTTGAAAAAATCTGTTTGCCGCTATTTGCAGTTTCTTATTGCTTTTCAATTAGCATACCATTAGCTTTCTTTCTTTCTCTTTTCTTTCTTTCTTTCTTTCTTTCTTTCTTTCTTTCTTTCTTTCTTTCTTTCTTTCTTTCTTTCTTTCTTTCTTTTTTTTCTTTCTTTCTTTCTTTCTTTCTTTCTTTCTTTCTTTCTTTCTTTCTTTTTATTTCTTTCTTTCTTTCTTTCTTTCTTTCTTTCTTTCTTTCTTTCTTTCTTTCTTTCTTTCTTTCTTTCTTTCTTTCTTTCTTTCTTTTTTCTTTCTTTCTTTCTTTCTTTCTTTCTTTCTTTCTTTCTTTCTTTCTTTCTTTCTTTCTTTTTTTTTTTTCTTTCTTTCTTTCTTTCTTTCTTTCTTTCTTTCTTTCTTTCTTTATGCTATTTATTTATTTATTTGTTTCTTACTTTCTGTTGTCTTTCTTTTGCCCGTAATACTGTTCTTTCTTTCCATCTGTTTATTTCCGTTTGCGTTCTTTGTTTATTTGTTTGTTTGTTTCTTTCTTTCCCTATATCCTTTCTTTTTTCTTTCCTTTCTCCTTCTTTTTTATTTATTCAGTGTCAATTGTTAACGTTCGTGAATTTTTAAATTACTTATATTTATTCTATTAAAATACAATAATTTTCCTCATTATTTATCTCTTATCATCGCTCCTAACCTCATCTACTGAATAACTGCACTTTTCCCTCCTTTATCCCTCCATTCTTTCTTTCTTTCTTTCTTTCTTTTATTAATTTTGACATTTATTTCTTTTTTCTTTGTTTCTTTTTGTTACCGTTTTTGCCCGAAATACAGTTCTTTCTTTCTTAATTTTTTCTTCTTTCTTCCGTCCTTTTTCCTCCATTCTTCTTTCTTTCTTTCTTTCTTTCTTTTGCCTGTAATACGTTTTTTACATTTCGTCTGTTTATTTTTACTTGCGTTGTTTGCTTGTTTGTTTTTTGTTTATTTTTTTGTTTGTTTGTTTCTTTTCCCTATTTCCTTCCTTTTTCTTTCTTTTCTCCTTCTATTTTATTTATTCAGTGACAATTTTTAACATTCGTGAGGTTTTAAATTACTTATATTTATTCTATTAAAAGAAAATAATTTTCCTCATATTTTATCTCTTTTCATCACTCTTAACACCACCTACTGAATAATTGCTCTTTTCCCTCCTTTTCCCTCCAATCTTTCTTTCTTGCTTTCTTTTTTTCTTAATTTATTCATTCTTTCTTTCTTTCTTTTATTATTTTTGCTATCTATTTTTTATTTCTTTTTTTTTTGTTTCTTTCATTTTGCTATCAATGTTTGACCGTATTACAGTTCTTTCTTTCTGTTTTTTTGCGTTCTTTCTGTCTTTCTTTCTTTCTTTTTCTTTCTTCCGTCCTTTTTCCTCCATTCTTTCTTTATTTCTTTTGTTTTTTTCTTTCTTTGGTCATTTTTTACTCTATTCTTTCGTTCTTTCTTTGTTCCGTTTGTTCTTTCTTTCTTTCTTTCTTTCTTTCTTTCTATAATTGCAGTTCTTTCTCTTATTTTTTTCTCTCTTCTTTCTTTCTTCTTCATTGACAATTTTCAACGCTCATCAATTTTTGCATTACGTTTTTCCTTAAGTTTTATCTCTTTGCATTATTCCTCCTCCTGAAAACTTTCTTTCTTTCAGTTTTCCTCTATTCTTTCTTTCTTTCTTTCTTTCTTTCTTTCTTTCTTTCTTTCTTCTCCATTCTTTTTTCCTCCATTCTTTTTATTTTCTTTCTTTTCCCTCTATTCTTTCTTTCTTTTTTTCTTCTCCATTCTTTTTCTTTCTTTCTTTCTTTTTCCTCTATTCTTTCTTTCTTTCTTTCTTTTTCCTCCATTCTTTTTCTTTCTTTCTTTTTCCTCTATTCTTTTTTCTTTCTTTCTTTCTTTCTTTCTTTCTTTTCATCTCTTTTGCAATGTAGTTTTTCAATTCTTCTCAGTAAGTTTCACTCCGAATCAATACCTATTCTTTTCTCTCCCCAGTCTTAAGATCAAACTCCGCTCAGTCTGAAATTAAAAAAATCTCGTCACATCAAGTGAAGATTATTTGCTAAACATAGGCTACCCACAAATTCTGGGAGAGGAATTGACTATTACTCTACCGCGCTAGCGACAGCGCATGTTGTTAAGGGTACATGCAACACGATTAGGCAATCATGTCTCTATTCGGGTTTGCCTAAATGAAAGTAATGAACCCGATTAGTATTCGAACCCTGTTCTCCATTTTCTCATTGTGAGCCGTTATTCATTACACCGCATTACGCAGACGCCATTCCATCACACAGCACCTTGTATCCGCAACCGGTCATGCATCTAAATCCTGCACAGGTCGACGTTGCTTAACTTCGGTGAAAGGAGGAAAACCGGTGCTTCAACGTGATTTTGCCGTAAGGTATCCTTTAACAAAGTTTACCAAAATGACACAAAGAGAATGTGACACGTACATGTCAGGAAATTGACCTTAGCGAATGCAGCGGTCAACATGGCGCAGGGGACAACGGGCTATGACAGGGAATCAACATTGATGAAGAGGAAAACTGACAGGCAAATGTCATGTGACGTCAACCCAGAAGACACAACGTCACGACGAAACATTATTGTCAAGTGTTATGTCCAAACTACGGTCCGGATTGACGTTAATTTGTCTGACTCTAATTGCATAATTCCTAATTAAGGTGAGAAAAAAATTTTGAGTAGGAAAAATTCTGTTTATTTCTTTTTAGTTCTGGAAAAAAATTAGGCATGCCAAGATTAACGTGAATCATGGCGGTAACCGTTGCAGGACAAATAGAAAGAGGAAGGAGACAAATAAGTAAGGGAGAATGAGAAGGACGAGGAACAAGGGTGAAAAGGAGGCGATGATTAGAAAATGAAGGAGATTACAAAGTGAAGGGGGTTGTAAAAACCAAAAAAAGAGGTTGAAAAAGAAGAATGAAAGGATAAAAGATAGACGGGAATTGGATAGAAATGGATGATAAGAATAAGAGCAAGGTTAAGGATGTGCTTTGTGGTGCAGTGGATATCGACTCGAAACGACAAATCAGGGAGCCGAGTTCGAATTCCAGTTGAATTCCTTGCATTCACTTACGCACAAATACCCTAATTAATAATAATCTACTGCGGGATAATCTGCATAGTCAGTCATGTCTTTTTCGAGACATTATCGCCCAAGCGTGTTTCACGTGTGGTATTTAATTGACTGACTGACTGATTGTCATGGCGGATTTTATATTTACTGGGTGTCAATACCGTGTATCTGATACAATATATTCAAATACCCTTGGGAAAGCTATTAATCCGTCTCTTCCCTCCAGTTAAGGCTTAAATAATAAAACAGATTGGGTCCTATAGCCTCGGCTGGCAACCAGTCTACCGCAGTAAGCAATGGCAACCTACTGCAGTATAATCTTCTGCCCAGTCATGTCACTTTCGAGACATGATCGCCCAAAGCGTGCATCACGTATGGTACTTAACTGAATGACTGTATATAATAGTTGGAATCATGATTATGTCTTTTACTGGACATAAACTGGGGATTGGTTTCTATTGTTATCAAGTAATAAACTGACCCCCACTAATTACTACGTGATAATTTGATACATCTTTTTTTTTTTAATCATATCACCCCAAGCAAGGCGGTAAGGCCACTGATGCGCAGGGGGCTACATAATGGTGAATATATTGGAGAAGAGAAAACCGGAAACCACATCCTAAACAGGGAACAATGGATGAGCCTCTTCACCTGTTCAATTGACGTGGGTGGAGTGTGAGTCAAATAATAGATCAGATTGGGTTCTATAGCCTTGGATGGCAACCAGTCTACCGCAGATAGTAATGGCAATCTACTGCGGGATAATCTTCTGCCCAGTCAGTCATGTCTCGAAAGAGACATGATCGCCCAAGCGTGTATCACGTATGGCACTTAACTGACTGACTGAATATAATAGTTGGAATCATGATTATGTCTTTTACTTGTCATAAAGTGGTGTATTGGTTTTCTATTGTTATGAAGTAATAAACTGATCACCCACTAATCACTACGTAATAATTTAATACATCTCTTCTCTTTCTAGCTATCAGTCAAATAATAGGTCAGATTGGGTTCTGTAGCCTTGGCTGGCAACCAGTCTACCGCAGATAGTAATGGCAATCTACTGCGGGATAATCTTCTGCATAGTCAGTCATGTCTCTTTCGAGACATGATCGCCCAAGCGTGTTTCACGTGTGGTATTTAATTGACTGACTGACTGATTGTCATGCTGAGTTTTATATTTACTGGGTGTCAATACCGTGTATCTGATACAATATGGTCAATTATTTCTGGATATTTATCACAGAATCTGTATTTTGGATAAACTCCGTTTTTCATTGCGTGTGCCTGACAATTTCTTATTAGCATCCTCTGTTAGAACGCTTCCCAGATATTTAAATGTTTGTGATTTTTTTGATTTTAACATTTCAGGCTAGTTTTTTTTGCTGATAACCTCGTATTTCTATTTTCTTGTAAGTTTTAATTAGTCCCTTTTTCTCGCTTTCCTTTGATACTTTCTGTAGAAGTTTTTATAGATTCTTTTCAATCTACTGCGGGATAATCTTCTGCCCAGTCAGCCATGTCTCTGTCGAGACATGATCGCCCAAAGCTTGTCTCACTGACTGAAAGAAGATAATAGTTGGAACATGAATAAAGCTTCTACTGGGCATAAAGTGGGGGTTCTGTTTTCTATTGTTATGAAGTAATAAACTGATCCCCCACTAATTACTAATTATTAATACAATCCGTCTCTTCTCGATTCAGCTATAGTTTAAACAGCAGAACAGAAAATCTTCTACCCAGTCAGCCATGTCTCTTTCGAGACATGATCGCCCAAAGAGTGTATCACGTATGGCACTTAACTGACTGAAGAGACTAAATGTAAACGAGAAGTGTAAAAAACCAAAGAAGGATAAAAATAAAGAACGAAAGTATAAAAGAAAAGAGGGTAAAGGATTAGAAAAAGATGATAAGAAGTTGAGGGATGAGGTTTTAGTTTCAGTTTTGCTTAACGGCATATCTGTGGGTTATTTAATGCTAAAAAGGTGGGCTTTTAAGGTATTTGTTTTTAATGTTCGGTTATTGTGAGAAGGCTGATTTAGTCATATTTTAATGAACTTTTTTTCTTTTTATTCTTTTATTTTAGAAAACTGAAAATGTCTTCTAGTTTTATATTCAAAAATGATTTACTGAAAATATTTTTTTTCCTTCACTATTGTTGGTAATATTTTTCCTTCAAAAATGTATATTTTTTTTTACAAAAGATTATTTTTATGTATATATTTTTATAAAAGTGTATTTTTTTATACTTTCATAGTGTTTTGACCCCAAGTTGGGAGTTAACTCTTTGCCCATAGTTTGGATCCTAACAGGTGCTACCACTCCGGGTTAGGGTGGATCTGGGAACAACAACAATTAAGAGGTGGTTCCATGCTCCTCACAACCTCCCAATCAGAGGCCTTGCTGCTTAATGCAGTTTATCGTCATGCCAAGGACCAGGATGAGGTTTTAACGTGAGTGGGGAGAGTAAAAGAGATCTGAAAAAAAAAATGGTAGAGTCGTACATTTTCCAAGTTTAATGGATTTAACCAACATTACTGGCAGTGGAACTTGTCTCACAGATTTCTAATTCCAAGTCAGTATCCAACTTATTGCCTGAACATCGAAGCTTGCAACCCAAATTTTTTTCACAAAGTTTATAAAATTTCATTTTTAGCAGAATCAAATTCGCCGAGTTTGTAATTTTTGTTATTCTTATGCAGATGTCAGGTAAAAAAAAAGTATTTTTTCAACTTTAAAGTAAACATTTATTCAGTTTGCTACTTGACTCCTCTTATTGAGATCAAGTTTTTGCCGAAAATTCAGATTTATTCAGATATTATAATTACGGCATAATTTATTTTTGTAAACCATATTACTACAGTATAAATGGCAAAGAAGAAGCAGATTAGCATTTAAAAAAAGAGCTCAGGTTGAAATTCTTTCGAAAGAAGGATATTCTGAACGTGTTATTGCTAAAAGATTAAGCCTATCAAAAAACGGCGCGTATTATTGTCTTCAACGACTTCGTGAATCTGAGTTAAATATTGACAGAAAAAAGTCTGGTAGGCCCAGAGTAACATCTATTGTAGAGGATAGGCACTTGATAATATTTAGCAAGAGGAATAGAAGAAAAACCGCTCCGGAATTAACAATTGAAATGAATGCTACTACATCCAGTATCTGTTACTACTGTTAAGAGATGACTTCATTCTGCTGGGCTTAAAGGCTGTGTAACAGTTAAGAGACTACTATTAAAGAAGGAGAATAAGTTGAAATGGCTACACTGGAGAGAACAGCACAAAGAATGATTAGAAAAAGTATTATGGACAGGTAAATCCAAATTTGAAGTGTTTGGAAGCAAACGAAGAGTGTTTGTCAGACGAACTTCTGAATGAATGAGTGAAAATTGCATTGTTCCAACTGTAAAGCATGGAGGTGGATCTGTAATGGTTTGGCGATGCTTTGGAAGAGAGATAGCTGGAGAACTTATAGAGATCAAAGTCATAATCCGAAAGGAAGAATATCATTCAATATTGAAGAGGCATGCAATCTCTTCTGGTTGATGCATTATTGGACAAAATTTTGTTTTCCAACACGATAACGATGCGAAGCACAGCTCAAAATTATCTGAAATCAAAGGAAAACAATGGGATTTTGAAAAATTATGACTTAGCCCCCCCTCTCCGGATCTTTCTCCATTTGGGCTAGTCTAGGATGAAAATGATCATACAGTTCAAAATTAACTTTCTAAAAATGAACAAATGTTGTTTAAATGCTAGCAAATAGCTTGGAAATCACTTTCACGAACTTATTTTTATAAGTTATTAGAATGTGAAGGATTTGCTCTGGAGTAATAAAGGCTCGTGGTGGTTGCTTTAATGAAAAGAAAATATGAATTAACTTTAATTAAATTTGAAATTACTCTATGTTAATTTTGGTTTTAATTAATGTAAAATTGTGAGCAACAATGAAATATATCTATATTTTTTCTTCTAAATCTTAAAATTTTTTACTTCTTTCTTTTAGAGAATAAATCTAAGTGGTCCCAAACTTATGGTCGGTAGTAATGACGTGTTGAGTTTTCATTTATATATATATATATATATATATATATATATATATATATATATATATATATATATATATATATATATTCCATACGCTTATGGCTTACAGGGTGTCGAGTTGGTGTCAGACTTTGGCTGACACCAAGTCGGTCCAGTTTCGATTCCGGCCAGAAGCAAGTAGATGTGTCTAGCCACACTGATAAGCTGTGATGCAGCGAGGCAGGCTGGTACGTGGATGACTTATATATATATATATATATATATATATATATATATATATATATATAAATTAAAAATTCAGTTTCTGAAAGGATTTTTCTGTTGCTGAGGTGATGTATTATCCCCCGTGGGGATTTTCATATCGAAATGATCATCCAACATCACTGGATTAATCCTTTTTTAATTTATATTTGCTTTGTAATATTTTATTACATGGTGCTCTCTTCCTGTATCACCTTTTAATATTAAAATAAAATTGTTAATATTAATTAGGATCGGGTTTTTGGAATTTACCCTCCTGCTTTTTCCGCTTGGATTAAAGTATCTGAATTAAAATATATATATATATATATATATATATATATATATATATATATATATGTGTGTGTGTGTGTGTGTGTGTGTGTGTGTGTGTGTGTGTGTGTGTGCGTGTGTGTCTGTCTGTGTGTATACTGTTTGTTTCAACAATAGTAAATTTAGTAATGAATTCGAACAGTCTCGGCTACTTACGTTCACTTTGTGCACATAACACGCTAAAATCCGGCTTTTTGGACGTTTAGCAGACAAAGCTAAAACGTTGGCAGAGTTATCGACGATCATAAACACAAAGACTGAGGGACATGGGCATTTAAATAGGTAGAAAGAGAATGCAAAAGTGAGAAGGATAAGAGAGAGAGAAGGGGAGGGAGAAGGAGGAGGAGGAAAAGAAGAAGAAGGAGGAGGAGAAGGATGAAGAAGAAGAAGAAGAAGAAGAAGAAGAAGGAAGAAGAGAAGATGAAGAAGAAGAAGAGAAGAAGAAGAAGAAGAAGAAAAAGAAGAACAATAGAAGAAGAAGAAGGAGGAGGAGGAGGATGAGAAGAAGAAGAAGAAGAAGGAGGAGGAGGAGGAGGAGAAGAAGGAGAAGAAGAAGGATGAGAAGAAGAAGAAGAAGAAGAAGAAGGAAGGAAGAGAAGAAGAAGAAGAAGAAGAAGAAGAAGAAAGAAAAAGAGAAGAAGAAGAAGGATGAGAAGAAGAAGAAGATAAGAAGAAGAAGGAAAAAGAGAAGAAGAAGAAAAAGAAGAAGAAGAAGAAGAAGAAGAAGAATAAAAGAAGAAGAAGAAGAGAAGAAAGAGAGAAAAGTAATGATTTTGGGAGCGAAAACTGTCGCGTAAACTTACCCCTAATACGTAAAGGTTGACATTTATCCTGTAGCGACGGAAGTATGTTCGTCCGTCAAAGTGATCCAAAGTATCGAAATATTTAGTTCCTCTCCTCGAAGCCAAGTGTAGAGATGATGATACACTCGACTCCGGTGATGTCGGATTTGTGTGGTCAAGTAGGCAACAGTAATCAACAAATTAATTCCACTAGGAAGACGACCGCACCCCGAAGCCGCTCGGAATTCTTGAACACCGACAGAAATAAAAGTCGGCCGGATTTGAAATAAACAGTTTTGGCCTTTAGTTATTGGCTTCGGGATATCTTGACGTTGTGGGAGTGCTTGCACACGTATCTATTTCTGTAAACTTTCTTTGCTTAAAATACGAGAGTGTTGTATTTAAGCATTTCGTAACATATACAATCTTCCCTCGTCCTCTCTCCAACCATGTTTGAGACATTTGTGTCGTTTCATATATTTTCCAAATGCATTTCATTTTGTTACAGCGAGCAGAAACAATGGTGTGTCGGCTCCGTTTTAAGTTTGAGTTTGAGTTTTGTTTAACTGCATACCAACACTTCTGTGGGTTATTTAATGCAAAAGAGGGGATTTTAAGATTTTTAAAAAATATTCGGTTATAGTGAGAAGAGTGATTCAGTCAGATTTGAATGAATGTTTTTTGTTTTTGTTCTTTTTTATTTTAGAAAACTGAAAATGTCTTCTAGTTTTGTATTCAAAAACGTTTTGCTGAAAAGAATTATTTTCCTTCAAAAATGTATTGTTGGTAATATTTTTCTTTCAAAAATGTGTATTTAAACTTATTTATAAATGGAACTTTGTCTGTGTGTGTGTGTGTGTGTGTGTGTGTGTGTGTGTGTGTATATCCGTTTCCTATAGACTCCGAAACGGCTGAACCGATTTTCTTGAAAATTTACACAGTTGTACTATAAGCGTCTGCGAGTGTTCTTAGCTAGGTTTTGTGTCGAGGTAGCCCCGATAAATATCGAAAATCGATAATAGAAAAATCGGGTTACAGAAGGAGTGGTCCGATTTTAATCAAATTTGATACACTCATAGACATTTTAGTCTTTCGTACCAACGTCCAAAAGGTCTGAGCTCCAGGACTATGGATTAGTTTTAAAGCTTTCATTTGACCCGAGCAACACCGGGCTTTACTGCTAGTTTTTCTATAAAAGTCTATTTTTATGTATATATTTCTATAAAAGTGTATTTCATAGTGTTTAGACTCCAGTTTGGGCGTTAACTATTTGCCCATAGCTGGGATCCTAACAGGTGCTACCAACTCCGGTTAGGGTGGACCTGAGAACAACAGCAATTAAGAAGTGGTCCCATACTCCTTACAACATCCAAATCAGAGGCCTTGCTGCCAGATGCAGTTTACCGTCATGCCCAGGACCCCCGTTTTAAGGACTCATCCCTTGATATTAGAGATACTTTCTTTGATATATTTCTTTTATACGCCATGTTTCTTCGAGACGTGGGCGATAAAGACTCTTTACAACTTCTTATCCTTTGAGACTCCTGGCATTGTTTAATCTTTTTTTCTTCTCTCTACCGCGTCCCTTCAGAACGTAGGCGATGAAGTTCTTCCACGTGTTCTTGTTTATAGTGGAGCGTAGCAAATGCTCAAGCCTATTAGGTGTGTTACGCTAAGCTTTTCCCCCTTTTCTTCTACCTGACCTGTGAGTATCAAATTTACCAAGTCCTCCTTCATTATTACATGCCACTGACATTAATTTACATGAGCTTGACAAGAAATAATCGGTGTCTCTCTCTGCTCATTTAGCCTTCGGTATGTCCTGCGAGTATAAGACTCACCAAGCCCTCCTTCTTCCTGAGTACGTTTAACAGAAATTTAAATTGCCTCTGTTTGATTCCAGTTTTGACATTTTTCCATTTTCATTAAAATTTTCTCGTTTCTCTCATGTATCTATGGCATTCTCATTATCATTCTAGAGAATCCTGTTATGGTGTCCTCCTACGAGGAATGAACTCTTCCTCTTGTTATATACAAATTACCTGCGTGAATTCTAGAGATCAGTTAAAAGGTCGTTACGTGCAGTTAGTTACAGCACTCAAGATACGAGCAGTTTAACAGAGCCGTAAAATAAAGCAGTTAACAAAGCAGTTAACGACATCTACTAGTCAGGCAGCGTAATAATATTTTTGGACTTATTTATTTATATATTAACACTTCCTTTGGATATCTTGTTTTTTTTATTATACTAATACGCTGTTTTGAACCTACCTTCTTGTTCCGTGTCTCACTTCCGGTACAATCCGGTTACTACAACTTTGAGACGAAGATCCACAACAAATCCTTTATCCGTTACCTCAAATTTTACCGGCTCTTAATACTTTGTTTACATTTTCAAAATTATTAAGACATTTGGCTGAGTAAAAAGCGAAATCACAACCGAGAAAAGAACATCATGTGAAAAAGTTCTTCTTTCTATCTGGTGGGATTGCAAAGGAATAATACACTTTAAATTGTTACCACCTAATGCAACAATCAATGCTCAAGTCTACTGCCAGCCATTAGAGAGTTTGAACAAAGCCTTGAAGAAAAAACGACCCCCGCTTTAGTGAATCGAAAAGGAGAGATGTTTCATCAGGACAATGCACGACATCACACTGCAAAAATCAAATCACATAAAAATCGAAGAGCTTGGTTGGGAAAAGATTCCTCATCCACCTTACTCTCCCGACCTTGTGGTGATACCGAGCAAAAGCGAGGGACCGGATGTTTGCTGTATAACGACCAGAAAGCAAATAACCAAAACTCGACGGTGCGCATCCGAGTTCGCGCAGATGTTCCGGTTGAAAAATAAAAATTAATCAAATATCAAATTTCCATTTCGCGAGCCTACGCGAATTTTATTTACCAGCCAACGGGAAGCCTAGAATCAAATACAAGTATGAAAATATCAAACGAGCTGCTTTTGATCCAAAAAGCAGATATAAAAAGCTGAGACACAAAGCATCGTCAGACAGACAGACGCAGAGACCAAGGAGAAGATTGTAATTGATATCCCCTTGACTTAAGTCGAGCGGCTACTATGTTCGCCTCCCTTCACCTATCATCACTTCTTCCTTGTCTCAAAAGTACTTACTGACCTCAGGAGCGACTACTTCAAAGACTGTTTCCTCACAAACCAACTTACTGACTTACGGACCCAAGAAGTGGCAACTTCAAAATGAACATTCCTTACCTACAAGACGCCTCCACATTCCTAAGCACTAATTATCTTTTTCAGCATTATTATTTGTCATGAACACTTTAAGCTCCGTTGGACCTATTCTTCAAGCATTACTGGACATGTGTATATATAAATGTTATTTTCAACTCAATTTGCTTTTCTTGATTTTATAATCATTTTATGACTTATAGTGGGCTATCTGCTAAAAGTCCAAATTCCGTTAACTTGCAACGGTATACAATTACCCGTCTCTGGAACGGAATCCCACAACTAACAGGAAAATAATAGATAAGCAACCCACTATAGATTTAGTATAGACGACCTAGAAAGGTAATTTGAGTATAAAATAATATTTTTATATATACACATGTCAATTAATGTTTTTACAATTACAGTAATACTTCAATATAGGTCCAACGTAGGTTAAATGTTCATGGTAAATAAGCTGAAAGAGATTTAAGGCTTAGGAATTTTGGTAGCATGTAAATGAGGAATGTCTTTGAAGTAGTCGCTCCTTAAGTCAGTAAGTAGTTTTGAGACAGGGAGAAGGAAAGTGAGGTGAAGGAATATTATTTTATACTCAAATTACCTTTCTTGATTTTATAATCATTTTCTGACTTATAGTTGGCTATCTGCTAAAAGACCAAATTCCGTTAACCTGCAACGGTATACAATTACCCTTCACTAGAACGGAATCCTACTACAACTAGAAAAAGAAGAAATAATCAACCCGGTATAACCTTACTCCTTCAGACTACCATTTGTTTTGTAGTTAACAAAATCGTTTGCAGGAAATTATAGCGGGTATCTTATCTTATCATTTTTCTAGTTGTACTGGGAGTCCGTTCTAGTGAAGGGTAATTGTATACCGTTGCAGGTTAACGGAGTTTGGCCTTGTGGTAGATAGCCCACTATAAATCATAAAATGATTATAAAATCAAGAAAGGTAATTTGAGTATAAAATAATATTTTTATATATACACATATCAATTAATGTTTTTACAATTACAGTAATACTTGAATATAGGTGCAACGTAGGTTAAATGTCCATGGTAAATAAGCTGAAAGAGATTTAAGGCTTAGTAATTTTGGTAGCGTGTAAATGAGGAATGTCTTTGAAGTAGTCGCTCCTTAAGTCAGTAAGTAGTTTTGAGACAGGGAGAAGGAAAGTGAGGTGAAGGGAGGCGAATGTAGTAGCAGCTTGACTTAAGTCAAGGGGATACTGATTACACTATTCTCCTTGGTGTCTGTCTACTGGGTGCTTTCTCTCTCAGCTTTTTATATCTGCTTTTTGGATCAAAAGCAGCTCGTTTGGGATTTCACTCTTGAATTTGATTCTGGGCTTCCCATTGGCTGGTAAATAAAATTCGCGTAGGCTCGCGAAATGGAAATTTGATATTTGATTAATTTTTATTTTTCAACCGGAACATCTGCGCGAACTCGGATGCGCACCGACGAGTTTTGGTTATTTTCTTTCTGGTCGTTATACAGCAAACATCCGGTCCCTCGCTTTTGCTCGGTATCGCCACAAAATAACTCTCACAAGCCAGGAGTAGATAGAAACTGGCATTGCAGAGTTCTTCGTTATAATAAAAAAGTTTTACCTTAATAGGATTAATTAGCTTAAAAATAGATGGAAGGAAGTCATAGATAATCAGGGAATGTACACTGGTGATTAAAATTTGATTAACTACAACGTTTTGGTCACTTGTTTTCTTTATCTAAAAATCGGACAGAACTGATGGGATGACCTGATAAAGGCCCAACCACAACCGAGAAAGGAACTTCATGAGAAAAAGATTCTTCTCTCTATCCGGTGGGAGTGTAAAAAAGTAATTCTGACCACCTAATGCAACAGTCAATGCTCAAGTCTACTGTCAGCAATTAGAGTGTTTGAACCAAGTTTTGCAACAAAAAAAAAAAGAAAAAAAAAAGATCCGCTTTAGTGAATCGAAAAAAAATAATGTTTCATCAGGACAATGCACGACCTCACACTGCAAAAATCACATTACAGAAGATCGAAGAATTTGTTTGGGAAAAAATTCCTCACCCACCTTCTGACCTTTTACTCCTTCGGGCTCGTATTTGTTTCATAGTTTACAACATAATTTGCAGGAAAAACACTTTCACAAGCTGAGATCGAAACTGACACTGCAGATTTCTTCGCTTCAAAACCAAAATAGTTTTACCTTAATGGGATTAATCAGCTTAAAAATAGATGGAAGGAAGTTATAAAAAAATCAGGGAATGTACATTGATGATTAAAATTTGATTAAATACAACCTTTGGTTACTTCTTTTCTTTATCCAAAAATCGGACAGAACTTATGGGATGACCTGATAAAACCTCGTTGTTGCTCAAATGTTCGCTTCATGGTACCCTCAACATATTTTTGTAGAACCACATGTCTGTTGCTTCAAGTCTCTTCTTCAGCTTTAAGGAGATTGTCTAGCACTCACTGCCATATATGTGGGCATATATCATGTAGTAGTTTAGTATACTTTTCTTTGTTTCCAACGAAGTTTTTCTATTTCTTAGGGTCCTGAGCATGACAATAGACTACATCCGGCAGCAAGGCCTCTTATTGGAAGGTTGTGAGGAGCATGGGATCACCTGTTAATTGCTATTGTTACCAGTTTCACCCTGACCCAGGCTGGTAGTACATGTTAGGGTTCCAGCTATGGGTAAATAATTTATCCCCAAAATGGGGTTAAAACACTATGAAAGTATAAAAAAGGGCTTCGCTTCAAAACCAAAAGAGTTTTATTTTAATGGAATTAATCAGCTTAAAAATAGATGGAAGGAAGTTATAAAAAAATCAGGGAATGTACATTGATTATTAAATTTTGATTAAATACAACCTTTTGGTTACTTCTTTTCTTTATCCAAAAATCGGACAGAACTTATGGGATGACCTGATAAAACCTCGTTGTTGCTCAAATGTTCGCTTCATGGTAGCCTCAACATATTTTTGTAGAACCACATTTCTGTTGCTTCAAGTCTCTTCTTCAGCTTTAAGGAGATTGTCTAGCACTCACTGCCATATATGTGGGCATATATCATGTAGTAGTTTAGTATACTTTTCTTTGTTTCCAACGAAGTTTTTCTATTTCTTAGGGTCCTGAGCATGACAATAGACTGCATCCGGCAGCAAGGCCTCTTATTGGAAGGTTGTGAGGAGCATGGGATCACCTGTTAATTGCTATTGTTACCAGTTTCACCCTGACTCAGGCTGGTAGTACATGTTAGGGTTCCAGCTATGGGTAAATAGTTTATCCCCAAAATGGGGTTAAAACACAATGAAAGTATAAAAAAAGGCTTCGCTTCAAAACCAAAAGAATTTTACCTTAATGGGATTAATTAGCTTAAAAATACATGGAAGGAAGTCATAGAAAATCAGGGAATGTACATTGGTGATTAAAATTTGATTAAATATAACGTTTTGGTCACTTGTTTTCTTTATCTAAAAATCGGACAGAACTGATGGGATGACCTGATAGATAAAGCTTTTCCTAATGTGTGAGCTGTACTTGTGAGTACAATTTTTGTATTTCTTTGTGATATGGGCTACTAGAAATCCTTTCAATGTGTTTATCGGAACCTTTTCCAATAAAATCGTGGGATCTAACTACAACTGGAATTGTTGGTGTCCTCATGTGTCACATTCTTGAAATTTCTATTTCAAGCTTCGTGTATTTTGAAATTTCTTTAAAAGTTCTTGAAAGATAAATTACAGTCTTCAGGTATTGCCACGTCAATAAGAAGTAAAATTTTTTTATGCGGTCTCTGATCACGATGTCTGGGCGATTAGATTTGATTGTTCGATATGCATGAATTCGAAAGCTCCATAAAATCGTTACGGGATCGTGTCTCCCTAACCGGGTTTGGGTAGTATTCATACTATTTTCTTGCAATGTCCTTTCCGTACGTTTTATATTTTCCAATGCAAATATTGACTCACCCTGTTCCTGTTGAATTCATTGCATTCACTTACGCGCAAATACCCTTGAGAAAGGTATTAATCCGTCTCTTTCCTCTAGTTAAATGATAGAACATATTGGGTTCTATAGCCTTGGTTGGCAACCAGTCTACCGCAGAAAGTAATGGCAATCTACTGCGGGATAATCTTCTGCCCAGTCAGCTATGTCTCAAAAGAGACATGATTGCCCAAGCGTGTATCACGTATGGCACTTACCTGACTGACTGAATATAGTAGTTGGAATCATGATTATGCCTTTTACTTGACATAAAGTGGGGTATTGGTTTTCTATTGTTATGAAGTAATAAACTGATCACCCACTAATCATTACGTAATAATTTAATACACCTCTTCTCTTTCTAGCTATCAGTCAAATAATAGGTCAGATTGGGTTCTATAGCCTTGGCTGGCAACCAGTCTACCGCAGATAGTAATGGCAATCTACTGCGGGATAATCTTCTGCATAGTCAGTCATGTCTCTTTCGAGACATGATCGCCCAAGCGTGTTTCACGTGTGGTATTTAATTGACTGACTGACTGATTGTCATGCTGAGTTTTATATTTACTGGGTGTCAATACCGTGTATCTGATACAATATAGTCAATTATTTCTGGATATTTATCACAGAATCTGTATTTTGGATAAACTCCGTTTTTCATTGCGTGTGCCTGACAATTTCTTATTAGCATCCTCTGTTAGAACGCTTCCCAGATATTTAAATTTTTGTGATTTTTTGATTTCAACATTTCGGGCTAGTCTTTTTAACCTCTTATTTCTATTTTCTTGTAAGTTTTAATTAGTCCCATTTTCTCGCTTTCCTTTGATACTTTCTGTAGAAGTTTTTATAGTTTCTTTTTTAGTATCTGCTGTTAACACTGTATCATCTGCATATCATCTCGGTGGCGAGTGTTTGTGCTCTCTTCCACCTGCTAGTCTCTTCTTCTTATTGGCTGGCCGAAGCAAAGGCTTCCTGGCTATCTTGTAAAATTTTGCAAAGAAAAATAAAAAATGAACCATTCTATTTCCATTTCGAATTATCTACCCGGCAATAAATACTAAAAATAGTATGAAATCCATCATTTCTTTTAAAAAACTGGGGTTCCCTAATAATTATGGCCGGTAGTGTATATATATATATATATATATATTCAAAATAATAACTAAATAGACTCTGCAAGTATTTAAGTTTTAAATTTATACTAAGATAAACCTTAAGAAAAACCATTAACAAACAGAACCTAATTCCGTTACAATCCGGTGCACTAAGGCGTTGGATAAGAGGGGAGAAAAAAAGAAATCCGCGGAATAAGGACAAGACATACGATACTCCGCAGTAAAGGAAAAAAAAACCCAAACGGAACCAACCACAAAAAAAAAAGAAAGAAAAAGTGCTCGATACAAAGTACAAACGAAATGCAAAAGTAGAGCAAAGACACACAAAGAATCTCAAGCTAGCCAAAACCTACCGCGGTTTCACACTACGGCTCGTCAGGGCAAAGACACACAAAGAATCTCAAGCTAGCCAAAACCTACCGCGGTTTCACACTACGGCTCGTCAGGGCAAAGGCAAAACCAAAGATTAATCAAATAAATAGACAACAACCAAGACAAGGACGAACCATACCAGTACCAAAACCAAGGGGGGGGGGGTTAAGGAGAAAAAAACCCAAAAAAAACCTACGCTAACACACTAAGCAAGAAATTTAATCTTATGGAATTTACATTTGTTAAGGATTTCTGTTTTAGCATTAAGTAGATTATGGGCAGGTTCGAACATAGCTATCGCTATGTCTTTTTATTTGGTTAATCTTTGGTTTTGCCTTTGCCCTGACGAGCCGTAGTGTGAAACCGCGGTAGGTTTTGGCTAGCTTGAGATTCTTTGTGTATATATATATATATATATATATATATATACATAGCAAATCTACAAGGCGCGATGGGTAAATTATCGCTATTTGCCTTGCAAAATTTTCCAAATTAATAATAACAAAATAACCATTCTATTTCCATTTCGAATTATCTACCCGGCAATAAATACTAAAAAATAGTATGAAATCCATCATTTCTTTTAAAAAACTGTATATTGCTAAGATTGTGGCCGCCAATGATGAACTCTGTTAAGACTTCTAATTATCTCAGTATGGCCTCGCTGTATAGGATGAATAAATCCACAGAGAAGACACACCCTTGTCTTACATCCCTTTCTGTTTTTGTATATCCACTGAATTCATTTTCTGTATGTATGCTGCCAGTATAGATTCTTGATTATTCTAATGTCTTTCTCGAATATATTAAGGTTACTGAGCGGCTTTAACGGATCTTTGTGGCGTATTTGATCGAACGATTGCTGATGTCGATTTTGCCGTCTAGAAAAGAAACTACAATCCCGCCTACAGAAGGTAGCTGAAAAAAGCGAAAAGTAAGGACTAAACATAAGTTGCAAGGAAACTGAATGTATGGTTATCAGTAAAAGAGGGACCCGAGATTCTAACTACAGATCGGAGTTACTAAAATCAAGCAGGTACAGAAATTTCAATACCTGGGAATTGTTTCAACAGAGAATACAAAGTACGAGACTGAAGTCCGAAGGCGTATTGGAATGGTCAATGATGCATTCCAAAAGCCAAGCAGAGTATTAAGAAACAGGAAAATTTCGTTGGAAACAAAGAAAAGAGTACTAGACTGTTATTTGGTATCTGTCCTTCAATATGGAAGCGAATGCTGAACAATCTCATCAGATACGAAAGAAAGACTTGAACCGGGGAAATGTGGTTCTACAGAAGGATGCTGAGACTACCATGGACCGAACATGTGAGCAACGACGAGGTTTGGAGATGATGGAAACGCAAAGAAATTTATCCTTAACATCAGGAAGAGATAGCTGGTTTCTGGAATATGTAATAAGGATGCAGAATTTGGAGAATATGATACTCATAAGACAGAGGGAAAGAGAGACAGGGAAAAGCAACGCCTGACATACTTGATGAACTTTAGTAAATAGATGATAAAGCAAAGGTTGGGAAGGGTAACAAGAGAAAGGCTGTAAGAGGTACAAGGGATAGGGAAATGGAGAAGACCATGATCCCCTATACTACTGGCCATATTTATTAGGCCACCCCAGTTTTAAAAAAAATGTATTTCATACTATTTTTAACATTTATTGCCAAGTGGATAATTCTAAATGAAAATAGAATGGTTCTTTTGTTATTATTACTTTGCAGAATTTTACAAGGCAGCCAGGAAGCCTTTACTTTGGCCAGCCAATAAGAAGAAGAGACTAGCACGTGGAAGAGAGCACAAACACTCTCCACCGAGATGGTATGCAGATGATACAGTGTTAACAGCAGATACTAAAAAAATAACTATAAAAACTTCTACAGAACGTATCAAAGGAAAGCAAGAAGAAAGGACTAATTAAAACTTACAAGAAAATTGAAATGCGAGGTTGTCAGCAAAAAGATTAGACCAATCTTAGAATGGTTCTTTTGTTAATACTGCACAATAACATGTTCATCAAATGAACTGTTCTTGTGTCCAGTTTTTGTGTTCTCTTTCCCATGCTAGTCTCTTCTTCTTATTGGCTGGCCGAAGCAGAGATGTTCCTGACTGCCTTGTAAAATTTTGCAAAATAATAATAAAAAAAAGGAACCATTCTATTTTCATTTAGAATTATCTGCCTGGCAACAAATACTAAAAATAGTATGGAATACAACAATTTAAAAAAAAACTGGGTTGCTTTATAATTATGGCCGGTAGTGTACGTCTTGAAGTGACACGGCAAATAGAAGAAGAAGAAGAACAACAACAACAGCAAGAATTTGTACGATTAAACAGTGAAAGGTTAAAATTCAAGTCAGTAAGTATAGAGAGTCAAAGAGTCACGTGCCTTGTAATGACGGAATGCAGATAGGAAAGATGATCTGGTTGTCAACCACCCTCGAAGAATTGAATTCCGTACTGATTTCGAATTATTATTTATTTCTTCAATTTGATCGGCCTTAACGCTTTTTGCCTAAATCTTGACAGGTTCAAGAAATAATCTGAGCCATGAATAGAGTAAATGAATTAGAATATTCGAGAAATGAGACGAATGAAAAAAAGGAAAATAAAGGAAAGAGAAAAAAGGTTAAATAGAAAACAAAAAGAAGGGTTAATTCAAAATTAAAACAAAATGATAAAAGAGAAAAACTAAAGATATATATATATATATATATATAGAGAGAGAGAGAGAGAAAGAGGGAGACCTAAGTTCTTCGGAGCAGAAGCCATGAAAATATTTGTAGAAGAGACACAGGGAAGCCACATACCACCGATGAGAAAATGGCTGGAGTCACATTACAGATTCTTTTTTGGAGCCTGTCGAGAACACTCAGACAAACAGCAGTGGCGCCTGACCAGATATCGCAACAGTATTCCATGCACAGTCGAATGGTTGATTTGTATTTTTTTTATAATCGTGTCGCCCCAAGCAAGGCCTTTTACTGCCACTGTTGTGCAGGGGGTTACACCGGAGGAATGTTGAGGAGTGAGAGGTTGCAGGGAGTGTCAGGAAGAGAGGGAAGAGATTACTGATGAGAGTGTGGTGGACGAGGAGTAATGTTATGAGCAGTGAGAGGTTGCAGGGCGTGTCAGGAAGGGAATAGGAGAGGGAAGAGAGTACTGATGAGAGTGGGCTGGATGTAGAAAAGCATGAGAGAGAGGATGTAAGTTAGTGAGACAGGAGAAGACTATTGACTTTACATTTAAATTCTTGGAGATTGGAACTGTCAGGAAAGCAAGTATGCGGAAGAGAATTCCACAGGCGGGAAGTGCGAGAAAAGAAGCTGATGGAGTAGAATTATCGTTTATAATTTATTGCTTTCACAGTAAAAGGGTGGGACCTAGTTGCTAATCTTGTGGCTCGAGGAAAATCGTATATAGGAGGTACCAGTGAGCTAAGTTCACCGGAGCAGAAGCCGTGAAAGTATTTGTAGAAGAGACACAGAGAAGCCACACTTATATGTGCAAAATGGATTAAGGCGGAAAAATCTTCCTTGCCCGACACAGTGACCCAAACTTCCTAGCAGTGGATTTATGGAAGTGCAGGAAAAGAAACTGTTAGAGTAGAAGAGGAGGTTATATTTAACTGTTCAAAAGTAAAATGCTGCTAAATAGATACCAATCCACTAAAACGCGTAAATTCGTCGGGGTAACAGGATAAAAAAAAAATCGTCAGAACAGTTGCCATGGGATATTTGTAGAAAAGTGTTGTGGAGTAGTTTTCGCACTGAAAGTTATAATCGTGCTATGTCAGTCGCTAATCGGCTTAACGCACCCTAAATGTTAGGAACTTGGTAATCTTCAACTGTAAACTGACTCCTTAGTATTCGGCTAACTGCCGACTAATATCAACTGCCTTAGTCCAACTATGTCCAAACTGGAACTAACTAATACTTCTACTGAACTCCAAACGAACTCTAAAAAACTCTCTAGAACTTCTCAGAACTCCTAAGAATTTCTAAAGAACTTCTCGAGTTAACTTCCTGTTAACTCTTATTAATATAGGAGGGAGAATCCATTATCTGAGGAATAGGTGTGTTTCCCCATATGAAAAAGACAGAGGGAAGCCGCATCCTGACGGTGAGAAAGTGACTGAAATAGAAATGCCAAATCAGAATTAATTACATTGCAGATCATTCTTTGAATTTTTCTGAGACTTTCGAAATGAATAGCAGAAGCACCCGACCAGATATGACAAGAGTGTTCAATATACGGACGAATGGTAGATTTACAAGTATACAAGATAAGTTATAACGATAAAAAAAAATTCTGCTCCGACATAGTGATCCAAAATTCTTAGCAGTAGATGCAGCTATAGATTCGATGTAGTCGTTCCACTTCAGGTCAGTTGAGAGAGCGAGGCCAAGGAGGCGCTGTCTCTCCAGCAGTCTAACGTCATCCACACACACACACACACACACACACACACAAACATTTTGCCTTTTATATATATATATATATATATATATATTATCGCTATTCTGCACTATTGTAAGGACTGCAACCTTGAAACTTCTGAATATCGTTTCTTATGTCTTTGTCTATGAGTGTATCAAATTTAATTAAAATCGGACCACTCCTTCTATAATCCGATTTTTTCGATTATCGATTTTCGACACAAACTTAGCTAAGAACACTCGCAGACGCTTATAGTACAACTGTGTAAATTTTCAAGAAAATCGGTTCAGCCCTTTCGGACTCTATAGGTAGCACACACACACACACACACACACACACACACACACACACACACACACACACACACACACACACACACACAAAGTTCCATTTATAAATAAGTTTAGATAACCAGCTCTGCATGATGTTAATACTTATCTTTTGGAATTTTCTACCCGTAAAAGTTGTATATTTTCCAGCGCAGATATTAGTTTACTCTGTTATGCCGTGTGTGTTTTTGATATCGTGTGGTTGCTAACACTGTGCAACCAGATGCAAGATGGTCAGTTGTTTCTGGAAATTTATCATAGAATCTGCATTTTGAGTCAACGCGATTTTTCAGCATGGGTGTTTGGTAATTTATAGTTCACTCAGTTAAGTGCCATACGTGATACACGCTTGGGCGATCATGTCTTGAAAGATACATGACTGATTGGGCAAAAGATTATCCCGCAGTAGATTGCCATTACTTTCTGCAGTAGACTGGTTGCCAGCCAAGACGTTTGTGTGTGTGTCTGTTTATCTGCCTGGATGTCTGTATATTTTTTAGTCCTTTTATTTTAACTTTTACTTCGGGTTTGGCTCTAAGTAGGTAAAATTGTAGTTCTTAGTCTCAGCCATGATACCATTTACTCAGAGGATTTATTTAGCCTTCAAAATTCAGTTTACGACGAAAAAAACTTATTTGATATTGATGCCAGGAAATGAAAATTTGACTTACATCCATTCATTTTTCTTTCACTCTACGATTTCGCTTTAACTGGAAACAACTATTGCTTTTTAGTCTTTCGTGCCAACGTCCAAAGTGTCAGAGCTCCAGGACCATGGATTAGTTTTAAAGCTTTCATTGCACCCGAGCAACGCCGGGTTATACTGCTAGTAGAGATAAGAATTGTAACAATTTTATAAGAATTTACATTGCACACATACCGGACAAAGATAGTCGCTCAAACATCGTTATCAAACACGGTAAAACCATAATGCACTCTATTACTGACATGTTGATCTTGAAGAAGGAATCTCAAATATGTGGCGCATGGACATCAATAATTCCAGTTGTAGTTACAACCCTGGGGCTGACTGGAATATGTTCCGAGAGACTCATAGAAATGATGCCTTAAAGAAATACAAAACATTGTCTTCACAATTTACGGATAGGAAATTTCAAGAAACTATAATGAATACCACCAAGACCCGATTAAGGAGAAAGGATTGGTGACAATTTTTGGCGCTTTACAATTCATGTAAATCGAACAATAAAATCTAATCGCCCAGACATTGTGATCAGAGACTTCATAAAGCAAAATATGGCTTCTTATTGAAGTTTTTATTTTTGAAGATCTTTAAAAAATGTATAAAAAATACACGAATCTTGAAATCGAAATTTCAAAAAATGTGGCACATGACGACTGCAACACTTCCAGTTGTGTTTGGAGCCCTCAATTTTATTAGAAAGGTTCCGATAGACACATTGAAGGTATTCCTGGTTATCCAAACCTTAAAGAAAATTTTTAAAAATACTTACGAGCACAGTTCTCATATTACGAAGAGCATTACCTATGTAAATTGTGTGATGTAAGTTTTTCTTTTTTTTTTTTTTACAAAAATGATCAGCCGAAGACGTCATAAAGCCATTTCTGATCTTAGAAAGGAAATGTATATACAATAGAAATCAAAGGAAATAATAATAATAATAATAATAATAATAATAATAATAATAATAATAATGCACTTGGAAGGATAAAAAATGGAACAAAACAACACATTGAAAGAATCTCTGGAAACCCCAGCTTAAGAGACATACACAAAATTGCCTTATTAAGTACAGCCCACACACTAAGGAAAATTTTATCTATGTAATGCTGGGATGATAGGGAAGATAGAAAAAATCTGAAATGGAGCCATAACAACACGCCCCGACCTGCCTTAGGTTTTCCCGCAGACTTTGTTGGTAGTGCGACCAAAGCAGAAATCGAATTATAATGAAAAATGACATAATAATAATGGTAATATTGTCAATAATAAGTTAGCGTTATTGAAAACATTTTGAAGGAAAGCAAATTCACGAAAGAAATAATCGTCGTTACTCTTTAGGACTGAATTACACTCCTGGCCATAAATATTAGACAACCCCAGTTTAAAGAAACATGATGTATTTTATATCCTTTTTAGGATTTATTGCTAAGTGGATAATTCTCAATGAAAATAGAATGGTTCTTTTGTTATTATTACTTTGTAAAATTTTCCAAGGCAAATGGCGACAATTTACCCATCGCTCCCTGTAGATTTGCTATATATATATATATATATATATATATATATATATATATATATATATATACACTACCGGCCATGATTATTAGGCCACTCCTGTTTTTTAAAAAATGATGCATTTCATACTATTTTTAGTATTTATTGCCAAGTGGATAATTCTAAATAAAAATAGAATGGTTCTTTTGTTAATACTGCATCAAATGAACTGTGCATCAAATGAACTGTTCTGGTGCCCAGTTTTTGTGCTCTCTTTCCCATGCTAGTCTCTTCTTCTTATTGGCTGGCCAAAGCAGAGATGTTCCTGACTGCCTTGTAAAATTTTGCAAAATAATCATAAAAAAAGGACCATTCTATTTTCATTTAGAATTATCCACCTGGCAATAAATACTAAAAGATAGTATGAAATACATAGTTTCTTTTTAAAAACTGGGTCTTATAAGGCAAATAGCGACAATTTACTCATCGCGCCCTGAACATCTGCTATATTTCATACTATTTTTAGTATTTATTGCCAAGTGGATAATTCTAAATAAAAACAGAATTGTTCTTTTGTTAATACTGCACAATAACATGTACATCAAATGAACTGTTCTGGTGCCCGGTTTTTGTGCTCTCTTCCCCATGCTAGTCTCTTCTTATTATTGGCTAGCCCGAAGCAAAGGCTTCTTGGCTGCCTTGTAAAATTTTGCAAAGTAATATTAACAAAAGAACCATTCTATTTTCATGTAAACTTATCCACTTGACAAGAAATACTAAAAATAGAATTAAATACATAGTTTCTTTTAAAAATCTGGGGTAGCTTAATAATTATAGCCGGTAGTGTACAACGAAACCTAACATCAACCATTTTAGAATCTTATTTGTTTTTCTAAAAAAAAGTGTAATTAATATTTTTATGTATTAACTTCAAATATGTACATCATTAAAACTGGAATAAATGAGGTCGGATAAGGTGATGTGAAGGAAGACGAGAGATAAGAGAGACGAAAAATGAGAGAACAAAATGATAAAAACAGATGGCGGAAAATATGAATACAGAAAAAAGATGGCGGAAATATGAATACAGAAATAGAAAGATAGATATATAAAGAGAGATGGCAGAAAGATAATGGAATGAAGAGAAATGTACCTACCTTTGGAGCTAATTATAAATTGTTTGCTACTACGACCTCACTTTTATCTTTCTTTCTTATGTAGAAGAAGGGAGATGGTTAATGTTTTTTAATTGGCCTTGTATGAAACATAACCAAACTTCCTACAACTTACAAGTTTTATCCAGAATTATCAAAAGGTTATCAGAGGATGGATTTGTGGAAAAATAAAAATACCTTTTTATATTTAAACAGAAATCTATTAATAGAACAAAATAACATGAATTGATAGAAGTTAAATATTCAATGAGAAACAGTAGTAAGGAGTTAAGGGTATCAAGAGTCCGTAGTAGTAACCTGTGTGGATGTAGACAGAAACGTATGTATATATAGATGTATGAATGTATGTATGTATGAGCGTTTATTGCTGGCTAGGATTGTATTAGAAGTTATCGCTCAGGGTGAATGGTGAAAAGGAAGGAGGTTACGCTTGACGTTTGTGAAGGGTACGTGTTAATTACGCTCGTCTCTTTTCTCTCTCTCTCTCTTGAACTTGCTCCGTCTTTTACTTCGTTTGTGGGGCTTGAAAAGGACATTTGGGAATTCACTCCCGGATGTGATTCCGGCTTTTTCATTGGACCACAAACAAACTTCGCGTCGGCTCGCTAAAAGGGTCCGTAAAATAATCTGTTTCTGATAATTGAAGATTATTTGAATTTTGTTTTTAGATGTTTCCTAGTTTTCTATTGTTCGAAAAACATTTCGCATCGAGGTGTGAAATTTCGAGAGTTTTGTTTTTGGATTCGTTTTTGGATGTGTGTTAAGCAAAGTTTTGTAAATCTGAGTAAATTCGGTTATATTTAACAAAATTAATGAGTCAGTGCTTAGAATTTGAATTTTAAAACAAGATTTTGTTTTGTTTACTACGATTATATTCTATTTGACCATAAAATATATTGAAACACAGTTTTTAGACTTTTTCTTTCTTAGCTGCTTTTCCATCATTGTCCTTTAAGATCCTACCAATAAAAATCTCTCTCTCTTCCTTTCTCTCTATGTCTTTCTTTTGTTTCCCCCACTTCAGTCGGTTAAGGGCCATACGTGAAACACGCTTGGGCGATCATGTTTCGAAAGAGAAATGACTAAATGGGCAGAAGATATCCTCGCAGTAGATTGCCATTGCTTTCTGCGGTAGACTGGTTGCCAGCCAAGCCTATAGAACCCAGTCTGTCCTATTATTTAGAATATTATTCCGCAGTAGGTTGCCATTGCTTTCTGCGGTAGACTGGTTGCCAGCCAAAGCTATAGAACCCAGTCTGTCCTATTATTTAGAATATTCTTCCGCAGTAGGTTGCCATTGCTTTCTGCGGTAGACTGGTTGCCAGCCAAAGCTATAGAACCCAGTCTGTCCTATTATTTAACCCATAACTGGAGAGAAGAGACGGATTAATAACTTTCCCAAGGGTACGTGCGTGTCAGTGAATGCAAGGAATACAACTGGAATACGAACTCAGCATCCCGATTTGTCGTTCCTAGTCGATATCCACTGCACCACAACGCACATCTCCAACTTACTATTCCTGTTTTTTTTTCTTCTTTCGCCTGGTTTCCTTTTCGTCTTTCTTTTGCTTTCTTATTTCCTTCTTTCTACTCTTCATATTTTCTTTCCCACCCTCTTCTTCTTACATAATTTTCCAAATTTGTTATTGTTTAATATTATTTTGATTTATGTTTCTCGGTCGGAAAGTTTAACCCCGGCATTTTTCTACTGGCATCACCAGTACAAAAATGCCGGGGTTCGAGTAAGTACTACATCGTAAACCTAAGTAAACAAAAACAAAAAAACAAGTTGACGCCCATGCAACAAAATTATCAACATATTAGCAGATATCTTTTTTTTAGTTTCTTTTTTTAATATGGTTCATAACTTTTTAAATCCAATTTCTAAAAATATTTTTGTCAAAAAAAAAAAAGTCATACCAAAGTCTTTTAAATTTTTTTTTTCTTTTTACGAATTTATTGTATTGGCATAAAAGGTCTATGTTCGCTTTTCAAAGATCGTCAGAATCTCAACAATATGAATTCCACAGGGTTTGTCATGAACCACGTAAATTTTACTTTATTTCTTGATTTTTATTTTTTTCAAGATAGGAAATAATTCCGTTTTTACCTTCAAAATAATGGAGGTTTGACGTCAACAGTTGATAAGAAAATTTCTGTTTACTGTGTCTGCTTAATGTTTAGTATAAAGAGAATTTATTTTCGTTTAATATTTTATGCAATGCTTTCTTTACGATAAAATCATAAAACCCGACCCACCCAATTATTTGAACACATTAAAGAAATCGTTCTGATTAAAAGACTGCTACGACTACAGGGCGATTATTGAAAATAATAAGACTACTATTAATATTAAGACGCTATTACTACTAAAACTAATACAAGGAGATTATTAAGAAATAAAACAAAAATAATATTAAACAAATAATGAGACTACTACTACTACTACAAGGAGATTATTAAAAAATATTGACACGGAGACTAATAACAAAAAGATACTACTACTACTACTACTACTACTAGGAGATTATTAAAAAGTAATCACACGGCAACTAATAATAATAAGAGACTACTCCCACTACTACTAATACTACTGCAAGGTGATTATTAAAAAAATAAAACAGAAAAAAGATACTCCAAAATCTTGAGATTTAAGCCGATCCAGTTAAGTGCCATATTTATACACGCTTGGGCGATCATGTCTAAAAAGAAACATGACTGACCGGGCAGAAGATTTTCCCGCAGTAGGCTGCCATTACTTTTTGGGATAGGCTTGTCAATCAAGGCTGTAGAACACAATTTGTTCTGCTATTTAACCCATAACTGGAGAAAAAATGACGGATTGATACCGTTGTATTTGCGCGTAAGTGAATGCAACGAATTCAACTCGTTCATCGATGTGACTATGCTTTACTGGATCACAGAATAAAACCGAAAAAAAAAAAGAAAAAAGAAAAGACCTGAACGTCATTTATTTTTCAGTGAAAAGCACAAGTTGTGAGGGCATCCAAGTAAGATTAATTTAGTCAGTTAAGTGCCATACGTGATACACGCTTTGGGCGATCATGTCTCGGAAGACACATTACTGACTGGGCAGAAGATTATACCGCAGTAGGTTGCCATTACTTTCAGCGGTAGACTGGTTGCCAACCAAGGCTATATAACCCAGTCTTATTATTTGACTTATAGCTAGAGGGAGAAGAGATGTATTATATTATTACGTATTAATTAGAGGGGGATCAGTCTATTACTTTTTAACAATAGAAAACCGGTCCCCCACTTTATGACCAGTAAAAACCTTATTCATGATTCTAACTATTATATTCAGTCAGTCAGTAGGTTGCAATTATTTTCTGCGATGGACTAGCTGCTAACCAAGGCTAGAGAAAAAAAAGTCTGTCCTGGCATTTAACCCAAAGCTGGAGAGAAAAGCAGATGGATTAATACTTTTCCCAAGGGTATTTGACTCAACAAATGTGCAGAAGTAGAGAGATTGAGCAGGACTAATGAAGCAGATATGCATGAAGAAATAAGAGAACTGACAGGGAAAAAGACATGCTCCTCAACAGGATGTATAAAATCCAATGATAGAACAATCATATCGGAGAAAAAGGAAATACTCCAGCGATGGGAAGAATATGTAAAATATCTTTTTCACGACAAGAGAGAACAACCGATAATACACAAAGATGAGGACGGACGGGAAATATTAAAGTCCAAAGTGGAAGCTGCAATGGCGAAAATGAACATCAGGAAAAAAAAACAGCTAAAGTTCCTGGAACATGCAGTGAGGGAGAACCTGATACTAACAGGTAGGGAAAAAAGAAACGAAGGAAAAACAGCGTGTAACGTACTTGACTGGCCTGAGCAGGTGGATAGCAGAACAGGATTGCACGGTGTAACAGGGGAAAGCGTGCTAAGAGAGGGTGACGTGGAAGGCCATGATCGCCTACGTCCTGAAAGGACAAGGCACATAGAAGAAGAAGAAGAAGAAGAAGAAGAAGAAGAAGAACAACAACAACAACAACAACAACAACAACAACAACAACGCTTCCATTATTTTTAGTCTTTTTTGCATGTGAATGATGTTATGGACTTTGTATTGTCCACAAGTATGTTCCGAATAGGTTCTTGGTTAGTATCCGTGTGTGTTTAAATTTGATCGAATTGAGCTTCTTTAAAAGAGATGTAGCGTCAGTCTTGGAATTAGTTTAGTAGTGGTAGGTCCGATATAATTATTTAGGAAATTAGAATCAAGACCGCAGTTCTTCCAAGTACATGTAATTCAAAAGACAATACACCACTTCATACATAACTCCAAGGCTTACGGCCTATCACGTTGAATACACCGGTTCTCGCTCGATCACCGAAATTAAACAAAGTTGAGCCTGATCAGTACTTAGATGGGTGACCGCTTGGGAATGCCAGGTGCTGTAAGCGTTTAGTGACGGATGTGCGTGCTTACGGCCATATCATGTTGAATACACCGGTTCTCGCTCGATCACCGAAATTAAACAACGTTGAGCCTGATCAGTACTTAGATGGGTGACCGCTTGGGAATGCCAGGTGCTGTAAGCGTTTAGTGACGGATGTGCGTGCTTACGGCCATATCATGTTGAATACACCGGTTCTCGCTCGATCACCGAAATTAAACAACGTTGAGCCTGATCAGTACTTAGATGGGTGACCGCTTGGGAATACCAGGTGCTGTAAGCGTTTAGTGACGGATGTGCGTGCTTACGGCCATATCATGTTGAATACACCGGTTCTCGCTCGATCACCGAAATTAAACAAAGTTGAGCCTGATCAGTACTTAGATGGGTGACCGCTTGGGAATGCCAGGTGCTGTAAGCGTTTAGTGACGGATGTGCGTGCTTACGGCCATATCATGTTGAATACACCGGTTCTCGCTCGATCACCGAAATTAAACAACGTTGAGCCTGATCAGTACTTAGATGGGTGACCGCTTGGGAATGCCAGGTGCTGTAAGCGTTTAGTGACGGATGAGCGTGCTTACGGCCATATCATGTTGAATACACCGGTTCTCGCTCGATCACCGAAATTAAACAACGTTGAGCCTGATCAGTACTTAGATGGGTGACCGCTTGGGAATGCCAGGTGCTGTAAGCGTTTAGTGACGGATGTGCGTGCTTACGGCCATATCACGTTGAATACACCGGTTCTCGCTCGATCACCGAAATTAAACAACGTTGAGCCTGATCAGTACTTAGATGGGTGACCGCTTGGGAATGCCAGGTGCTGTAAGCGTTTAGTGACGGATGTGCGTGCTTACGGCCATATCATGTTGAATACACCGGTTCTCGCTCGATCACCGAAACTAAACAACGTTGAGCCTGATCAGTACTTAGATGGGTGACCGCTTGGGAATGCCAGGTGCTGTAAGCGTTTAGTGACGGATGTGCGTGCTTACGGCCATATCATGTTGAATACACCGGTTCTCGCTCGATCACCGAAATTAAACAACGTTGAGCCTGATCAGTACTTAGATGGGTGACCGCTTGGGAATACCAGGTGCTGTAAGCGTTTAGTGACGGATGTGCGTGCTTACGGCCATATCATGTTGAATACACCGGTTCTCGCTCGATCACCGAAATTAAACAAAGTTGAGCCTGATCAGTACTTAGATGGGTGACCGCTTGGGAATGCCAGGTGCTGTAAGCGTTTAGTGACGGATGTGCGTGCTTACGGCCATATCATGTTGAATACACCGGTTCTCGCTCGATCACCGAAATTAAACAACGTTGAGCCTGATCAGTACTTAGATGGGTGACCGCTTGGGAATGCCAGGTGCTGTAAGCGTTTAGTGACGGATGAGCGTGCTTACGGCCATATCATGTTGAATACACCGGTTCTCGCTCGATCACCGAAATTAATTAAACAACGTTGAGCCTGATCAGTACTTAGATGGGTAGCACCGCTTGGGAATGCCATTTGCGCTGTAAGCGTTTCTTAGTGACGGATGCCGCCAGGTGTGCTTACGGCCCCCCCCCACACCGGTTCTCGCTCGATCACGCTTTTCTCCGCCTGTGGATCAGTACTTAGATGGGCGGGTGACCGCTTGGGGAATGCCAGGCGCTGTGTTGCCGTTTAGTGCATCACTCGATGTGCGTGTTTACGGCCACATCATGTTGAATACA
Source organism: Ascarosepion bandense (assembly GCA_037127315.1). Taxonomy (NCBI): domain Eukaryota; kingdom Metazoa; phylum Mollusca; class Cephalopoda; order Sepiida; family Sepiidae; genus Ascarosepion; species Ascarosepion bandense. The sequence goes on from JBBBDQ010001830.1 coordinate 829,284, forward strand.
CCGGTTCTCGCTCGATCACCGAAATTAAACAACGTTGAGCCTGATCAGTACTCTTCAGATGGTGACCGTTTGAACGCCGGTGCTGTGTTATCAGGTGACGGATGTGCGTGCTTACGGCCATATCATGTTGAATACACCGGTTCTCGCTCGATCACCGAAATTAAACAACGTTGAGCCTGATCAGTACTTAGATGCGACCGGAATACCAGGCGCTGGGTAAGCGTTTAGTGACGGATGCGTTACGGCCATAATACAAATATAATTACACCGGTTCTCGCCGATCACCGAAATTAAACAAAGTTGAGCCTGATCAGCACTTAGATGGGTGACCGCTTGGGAATGCCAGGTGCTGTAAGCGTTTAGTGACGGATGTGCGTGCTTACGGCCATATCATGTTATACACCGGTTCTCGCTCGATCACCGAAATTAAACAACGTTGAGCCTGATCAGTACTTAGATGGGTGACCGTTTGGGAACAGGTGCTGTAAGCGTTTAGTGACGTGATGTGCGTGCTTACGGCCATATCATGTTGAATACACCGGTTCTCGCTCGATCACCGAAATTAAACAACGTTGAGCCTGATCAGTACTTAGATGGGTGACCGCTTTGGAATGCCAGGTGCTGTGTTTAGTGATTGAGATGTGCTTACGGTCATCAATACGTTAATACACCGGTTCTCGCTCGATCACCGAAATTAAACAACGTTGAGCCTGATCAGTACTTAGACACACCGCTTGGGAATGCCAGGTGCTGTGGCAGTTTGTGACGGATGTGTGCTTACGGCCATATCATGCTGAAGACACTGTTCGCTCGATCACCGAAATTAAACAACGTTGAGCCTGATCAGTACTTAGATGTAGCACCGCTTGGGAATGCCAGGTGCTGTAAGCGTTTAGTGCTGGACGATGTGCGTGCTTACGGCCATATCATGTTGAATACACCAGTTCTCGCTCGATCACCGAAATTAAACAACGTTGAGCCTGATCAGTACTTAGATGGGTGACCGCTTGGGAATGCCAGTGCTGTAAGCGTTTAGTGACGGATGTGCGTGCTGGCGGCCATATCATGTTGAATACACCGGTTCTCGCTCGATCACCGAAATTAAACAACGCTGAGCCTGGATCAGTACTTAGATGGGCGACCGCTTGGGAATGCCAGGTGCTGTAAGCGTTTAGTGACGGATGTGCGTGCTTACGGTCATATCACGTTGAATACACCGGTTCTCGCTCGATCACCGAAATTAAACAACGTTGAGCCTGATCAGTACTTAGATGGGTGACCGTCAGAATGCCAGGTGCTGTAAGCGTTTAGGACGGATGTATGTGTTACGGCCATGTCACGTTGAATACACCGGTTCTCGCTCGATCACCGAAATTAAACAACGTTGAGACTGATCAGTACTTAGATGGGTGACCGCTTGGGAATGCCAGGTGCTGTAAGCGTTTAGTGACGGATGTGCGTGCTTACGGCCATATCATGTTGAATACACCGGTTCTCGCTCGATCACCGAAATTAAACAAAGTTGAGCCTGATCAGTACTTAGATGGGTGACCGCTTGGAATGCCAGGTGCTGTAAGCGTTTAGTGACGGATGTGCGTGCTTACGGCCATATCATGTTGAATACACCGGTTCTCGCTCGATCACCGGAAATAAACAACGTTGAGCCCGATCAGTACTTAGATGGGTGACTGCTTGGGAATGCTTAAAAGCAAAGCGTTTAGTGACGGATGTGCGTGCTTTACGGCCATATCATGTTGAATACACCGGCTCTCGCTCGATCACCGAAATTAAACAACGTTGAGCCTGGATCAGTACTTAGATGGGTGACCGCTTGGGAATGCCAGGTGCTGTAAGGCGGCACGATGTGGGCAAAGCATATTACAATACGTTGAATACACCGGTTCTCGCTCATCACCGAAATTAAACAACGTTGAGCCTGATCAGTACTTAGATGGGTGACCGCTGGGGAATACCAGGTGCTGTAAGAGTTTAGTGACGGATGTGCGTGGCTTATGGCCATATCACGTTGAATACACCGGTTCTCGCTCGATCACCGAAATTAAACAACGTTGAGCCTGATCAGTACTTAGATGGGTGACCGCTTGGGAATGCCAGGTGCTGTAAGCGTTTAGTGACGGATGTGCGTGCTTACGGCCATATCACGTTGAATACACCGGTTCTCGCTCGATCAATGAAATTAAACAACGTTGAGCCTGATCAGTACTTAGATGGGTGACCGCTTAAATGCTAGGTGCTGTAAGTGTTTAGTGACGGATGTGCGTGCTTACGGCCATATCATGTTGAATACACCGGTTCTCGCTCGATCACCGAAATTAAACAACGTTGAGCCTGATCAGTACTTATGGATGGGTGACCGTCAGAAACGCGGTGCTGTAAGCGTTTAGTGACGGATGTGCGTGCTGATGGCCACATCATGTTGAATACACCGGTTCTCGCTCGATCACCGAAATTAAACAACGTTGAGCCTGATCAGTACTTAGATGGGTGACCGCTTGGGAATGCCAGGCTAAAGCGTTTAGTGACGGATGTGCGTGCTTACGTCATATCACGTTGAATACACCGGTTCTCGCTCGATCACCGAAATTAAACAACGTTGAGCCTGATCAGTACTTAGATGGGTGACCGCTTGGGAATGCTGTGTGCTGTAAGCGTTTAGTGACGGATGCGTTTGCTTATCGCGTTATCACGTTGAATACACCGGTTCTCGCTCGATCACCGAAATTAAACAACGTTACCTGACTGTTACTCTCAGATGGGTGACCGCTTGGGAATGCCAGGTGCTGTAAGCGTTTAGTGACGGATGTGCGTGCTTACGGCTATATCATGCTGGAATATATCGGTTCTCGCTCGATCACCGAAATGCGAACAACGTTGTTTTCCCGATCAGTACTGGGATGGGTGACCGCTTGGGAATGCCAGGTGCTGTAAGCGTTTAGTGACGGATGTGCGTGCTTACGGCCATATCATGTTGAATACACCGGTTCTCGCTCGATCACCGAAATTAAACAACGTTGAGCCTGGACTGCATTTAGATGGCACTCGCTTGGGAATGCCAGGTTGCAAGCGTTTAGTGACGGATGTGCGTGCTTACGGCCAGCACGCTGTTGAATACACCGGTTCTCGCTCGATCACCGAAATTAAACAACGTTGAGCCTGATCAGTACTTAGATGGGTGACCGCTTGGGAATACCAGGTGCTGTAAGCGTTTAGTGACGGATGTGCGTGCTTACGGCCATATCATGCTGGAATACACCGGTTCTCGCTCGATCACCGAAATTAAACAAAGTTGAGCCTGATCAGTACTTAGATGGGTGACCGCTGGGAAACGCGCAGGTGCTGTAAGCGTTTAGTGACGGATGTGCGTAAGCTACGGCCACATCGTTGAATACACCGGTTCTCGCTCGATCACCGAAATTAAACAACGTTGAGCCTGATCAGTACTTAGATGGGTGACCGCTTGGGAATGCTGGTGTGCTGTAAGCGTTTAGTGACGGATGTGCGTGCTTACGGCCATATATCATGTTGAATACACCGGTTCTTGCCCGATCACCGAAATTAAACAAAGTTGAGCTCGATCAGTACGATGGGTGACCGCTTGGGAATGCCAGGTGCTGTAAGCGTTTAGTGACGGATGCGTGCTTACGGCCACATCATGTTGAATACACCGGTTCTCGCTCGATCACCGAAATTAAACAACGTTGAGCCTGATCAGTACTTAGATGGGTGACCGCTTGGGAATGCCAGGTGCTGTAAGCGTTTAGTGACGGATGTGCGTGCTTACGGCCATATCATGTTGAATAATCGGTTCTCGCTCGATCACCGAAATTAAACAACGTTGAGCCTGATCAGTACTTAGATGGGTGACCGCTTGGGAATGCCAGGTGCTGTAAGCGTTTAGTGACGGATGTGCGCTTACGGCCATATCACGTTGAATACACCGGTTCTCGCTCGATCACCGAAATTAAACAACGTTGGAGCTCACCGGTACTTGCATGGGTGACCGTCAGAATGCCAGGTGTCAAAAGCGTTTAGTGACGGCCGTGCGTGTGCTTACGGCCATATCATGTTGAATACACCGGTTTCTGCTCGATCACTGAAATTAAACAACGTTGAGCCTGATCAGTACCAGATGGGTGACCCGCTGGGAATGCCAGGTGCTGTAAGCGTTTAGTGACGGATGTGCGTGCTTACGGCCATATCACGTTGAATACACCGGTTCTCGCTCGATCACCGAAATTAAACAACGTTGAGCCTGATCAGTACTTAGATGGGCAGACCGCTTGGGAATGCCAGGTGCTGTAAGCGTTTAGTGACGGATGTGTGCTTACGGCCATATCACGTTGAATACACCGGTTCTCGCTCGATCACCGAAATTAAACAAAGTTGAGCCTGATCAGTACTTAGATGGGTGACCGCTTGGGAATGCCAGGTGCTGTGTTGCCAGTGACGGATGTGCGTTTACGGCCATATCACGTTGAATACACCGGTTTCTGCTCGATCACCGAAATTAAACAACGTTGAGCCTGATCAGTACTTAGATGGGTGACCGCTTGGGAATGCCAGGTGCTGTAAGCGTTTAGTGACGGATGTGCGTGTTTACGGCCATCATGTTGAATACACTTTGTTCTCGTCGATCACCGAAATTAACAACGTTGAGCCTGATCAGTATTTAGATGGGTGACCGTTTGGGAATGCCAGGTGCTGTGTTTAGTGATTTTGATGTGTGCTTACGGCCATATCACGTTGAATACACCGGTTCTCGCTCGATCACCGAAATTAAACAACGTTGAGCTCGATCAGTACTTAGATGGGTGACCGCTTGGGAATACCAGGTGCTGTAAGCGTTTAGTGACGGATGTGCGTGCTTACGGCCATATCATGTTGAATACACCGGTTCTCGCTCGATCACCGAAATTAAACAAAGTTGAGCCTGATCAGTACTTAGATGGGTGACCGCTTGGGAATGCCAGGTGCTGTAAGCGTTTAGTGACGGATGTGCGTGCTTACGGCCATATCATGTTGAATACACCGGCCCTCGCTCGATCACCGAAATTAAACAACGTTGAGCCTGATCAGCACTTAGATGGGTGACCGCTGGGAATGCCAGTGCTGTAAGCGTTTAGTGACGGATGAGCGTGCTTACGGCCATATCATGTTGAATACACTATTTCGCCGATCACCGAAATTAAACAACGTTGGGAGCCTGATCAGTACTAGGATGGGTGACCGCTTGGGAATGCCACAGGTGCTGTAAGCGTTTAGTGACGGATGTGCGTGCTTACGGCTACATTGAATACACCGGTTCTCGCTCGATCACCGAAATTAAACAATGCTGAGTCGATCAGTACTTAGATGGGTGACCGCTTGGGAATGCCAGGTGCTGTAAGCGTTTAGTGACGGATGCGGCGTGCTTACGGCCATATCATGTTGGAATACACCGGTTCTCGTCGATCACCGAAATTAAACAACGTTGAGCCTGATCAGTACTTAGATGGGTGACCGCTTGGGAAACGCCAGGTGCTGTAAGCGTTTAGTGACGGATGTGCGTGCTTACGGCCACATGTTGAATACACCGGTTCTCGCTCGATCACCGAAATTAAACAACGTTGAGCCTGATCAGTACTTAGATGGGTGACCGCTTGGGAATACGGTGCGCTGTAAGCGTTTAGTGATTTATGTGCTTACGGCCACATCATGTTGAATACACCGGTTCTCGCTCGATCACCGAAATTAAAAACAAAGTTGAGCCTGATCAGTACTTAGGATGGGTGACCGCTTGGGAATGCCAGGTGCTGTAAGCGTTTAGTGACGGATGTGCGTGCTACGTCATATCATACAATACACTGGTTCTCGCTCGATCACCGAAATTAAACAACGTTGAGCCTGATCAGTACTTTGGTAGATGGTGACCGCTTGGGAATACCAGTGCTGTAAGCGTTTAGTGACGGATGTGCGTGCCTACGGCCATATCATGTTGAATACACCGGTTCTTGCCCGATCACCGAAATTAAACAAAGCGAGCCTGATCAGTACTTAGATGGGTGACCGCTTGGGAATGCCAGGTGCTGTAAGCGTTTAGTGACGGATGTGCGTGCTTACGGTCATATCACGCTGAATACACCGGTTCTCGCTCGATCACCGAAATTAAACAACGTTGAGCCTGACTGAAATGGGGATGGGTGACCGCTTGTAGTGTTCAGGTGCTGCGTTTAGTGACGGATGTGCGTTTACGGCCACATCATGTTGAATACACCGCTCTCGCTCGATCACCGAAATTAAACAACGTTGAGCCTGATCAGTACTTAGATGGGCATTTTTGCCAGAATGCTAGGTGCTGTAAGCGTTTAGTGACGACGGCAAGCTACGGCTACATCATGCTGAATGTTGTTCGGTTCTCGCTCGATCACCGAAATTAAACAACGTTGAGCCTGATCATATCAGGATGGGTGACCGCTTGGGAATGCCAGGTTTCTGTAAGCGTTTAGTGACGGATGTGCGTGCTTACGGCCATATCATGTTGAATACACCGGTTCTCGCTCGATCACCGAAATTAAACAACGTTGAGCCTGATCAGTACTTAGATGGGTGACCGCTTGGGAATGCCAGGTGCTGTAAGCGTTTAGTGACGGATGTGCGTGCTTACGGTCATATCACGTTGAATACACCGGTTCTCGCTCGATCACCGAAATTAAACAACGTTGAGCCTGATCAGTACTTAGATGGGTGACCGCTTGGGAATGCCAGGTGCTGTAAGCGTTTAGTGACGGATGTGCGTGCTTACGGCCATATCATGTTGAATACACCGGTTCTCGCTCGATCACCGAAATTAAACAACGTTGAGCCTGATCAGTACTTAGATGGGTGACCGCTTGGGAATGCCAGGTGCTGTAAGCGTTTAGTGACGGATGTGCGTGCTTACGGCCATATCATGTTGAATACACCGGTTCTCGCTCGATCACCGAAATTAAACAACGTTGAGACTGATCAGTACTTAGATGGGTGACCGCTTGGGAATGCCAGGTGCTGTAAGCGTTTAGTGACGGATGTGCGTGCTTACGGCCATATCATGTTGAATACACCGGTTCTCGCTCGATCACCGAAATTAAACAACGTTGAGCCTGATCAGTACTTAGATGGGTGACCGCTTGGGAATGCCAGGTGCTGTAAGCGTTTAGTGACGGATGTGCGTGCTTACGGCCATATCATGTTGAATACACCGGTTCTCGCTCGATCACCGAAATTAAACAACGTTGAGCCTGATCAGTACTTAGATGGGTGACCGCTTGGGAATGCCAGGTGCTGTAAGCGTTTAGTGACGGATGTGCGTGCTTACGGCCATATCACGTTGAATACACCGGTTCTCGCTCGATCACCGAAATTAAACAACGTTGAGCCTGATCAGTACTTAGATGGGTGACCGCTTGGGAATACCAGGTGCTGTAAGAGTTTAGTGGATGATGTGCGTGCTTACGGCCATATCACGTTGAATACACCGGTTCTCGCTCGATCACCGAAATTAAAACAACGTTGAGCCTGATCAGCCTTAGATGGGTGACCGCTTGGGAATGCCAGGTGCTGTAAGCGTTTAGTGACGGATGTGCGCCACGGCCATATCACGTTGAATACACCGGCCTGCCTGATCACCGAAATTAAACAACGTTGAGCCTGACTGTACTTAGAGGGTAATCGCTTGGGAATGCCAGGTGCTGTAAGCGTTTAGTGACGGATGTGCGTTTACACATATCGTTGAATACACCGGTTCTCGCTCGATCACCGAAATTAAACAACGCGCTTCCGATCAGTACTTAGATGGGTGACCGTTTTAGAATGCTATGTTGCGGGCATTGAGGACGGATGCGTGCTTACGTCATATCATGTTGAATACACCGGTTCTCGCTCGATCACCGAAATTAAAACAACGTTGAGCCTGATCAGTACTTAGATGGGTGACCGCTTGGGAATGCCAGGTGCTGTATGCCGAAGACGATATGCGGCTTATACGCATATATCGTTGAATACACCGGTTCTCGCTCGATCACCGAAATTAAAAACAACGTTGAGCCTGATCAGTACTTAGATGGTGACCGCTTGGGAACTTCAGGTGCTGGCAATATGACGGATGCGTGCTTACGGCTTTATCACGTTGAATACCGGTTCTCGCTCGATCACCGAAATTAAACAACGTTGAGCCTGATCAGTACTTAGATGGGTGACCGCTTCGGGGAATGCCAGGTGCTGTAAGCGTTTAGTGACGGATGTGCGCTTACGGCCATATCATGTTGAATACACCGGTTCTCGCTCGATCACCGAAATTAAACAACGTTGAGCCTGATCAGTACTTAGATGGGTGACCGCTTGGGAATGCCAGGTGCTGTAAGCGTTTAGTGACGGATGTGCGTGCTTACGGCCATATCATGTTGAATACACCGTTCTCGCTCGATCACCGAAATTAAACAAATGTTGAGCCTGATCAGTACTTAGATGGGTGACCGCTTGGGCTGCCAGGTGCTGTAAGCGTTTAGTGACGGATGTGCGTGCTTACGGCCATATCATGTTGAATACACCGGTTCTCGCTCGATCACCGAAATTAAACAACGTTGAGCCTGATCAGTACTTAGATGGGTGACCGCTTGGGAATACCAGGTGCTGTAAGCGTTTAGTGACGGATGTGCGCTTACGGCCATATCATGTTGAATACACCGGTTCTCGCTCGATCACCGAAATTAAACAAAGTTGAGCCTGATCAGTACTTAGATGGGTGACCGCTTGGGAATGCCAGGTGCTGTAAGCGTTTAGTGACGGATGTGCGTGCTTACGGCCATATCACGTTGAATACACCGGTTCTCGCTCGATCACCGAAATTAAACGTTGAGCCTGATCAGTACTTAGATGGGTGACCGCTTGGGAAATGCCAGGTGCTGTAAGCGTTTAGTGAATGGATGTGCGTGCTTACGGCCATATCATGTTGAATACACCGGTTCTCGCTCGATCACCGAAATTAAACAACGTTGAGCCTGATCAGTACTTAGATGGGTGACCGCTTGGGAATGCCAGGTGCTGTGTTATTGAGTGACGGATGTGCGTGCTTACGGCCATATCATGTTGAATACACCGGTTCTCGCTCGATCACCGAAATTAAACAACGTTGAGCCTGATCAGTACTTAGATGGGTGACCGCTTGGGAATGCCAGGTGCTGTAAGCGTTTAGTGACGGATGTGCAAGCAGGCCATATCACGTTGAATACACCGGTTCTCGCTCGATCACCGAAATTAAACAACTTTGAGCCTGATCAGTACTTAGATGGGTGACCGCTTGGGAATGCCAGGTGCTGTAAGCGTTGTTTAGTGACGGATGTGCGTGCTTACGGCCATATCATGTTGAATACACCGGTTCTCGCTCGATCACCGAAAGTAAACAACGTTGAGCCTGATCAGTACTTAGATGGGTGACCGCTTGGGAATGCCAGGTGCTGTAAGCGTTTAGTGACGGATGTGCGTGCTTACGGCCATATCACGTTGAATACACCGGTTCTCGCTCGATCACCGGAATTAAACAACGTTGAGCCTGATCAGTACTTAGATGGGTGACCGCTTGGGAATGCCAGGTGCTGTAAGCGTTTAGTGACGGATGTGCGTGCTTACGGCCATATCACGTTGAATACACCGGTTCTCGCTCGATCACCGAAATTAAACAAAGTTGAGCCTGATCAGTACTTAGATGGGTGACCGCTTGGGAATGCCAGGTGCTGTAAGCGTTTAGTGACGGATGTGCGTGCTTACGGCCATATCACGTTGAATACACCGGTTCTCGCTCGATCACCGAAATTAAACAACGTTGAGCCTGATCAGTACTTAGATGGGTGACCGCTTGGGAATGCCAGGTGCTGTAAGCGTTTAGTGACGGATGTGCGTGCTTACGGCCATATCATGTTGAATACACCGGTTCTCGCTCGATCACCGAAATTAAACAACGTTGAGCCTGATCAGTACTTAGATGGGTGACCGCTTGGGAATGCCAGGTGCTGTAAGCGTTTAGTGACGGATGTGCGTGCTTACGGCCATATCATGTTGAATACACCGGTTCTCGCTCGATCACCGAAATTAAACAACGTTGAGCCTGATCAGTACTTAGATGGGTGACCGCTTGGGAATGCCAGGTGCTGTAAGCGTTTAGTGACGGATGTGCGTGCTTACGGCCATATCACGTTGAATACACCGGTTCTCGCTCGATCACCGAAATTAAACAACGTTGAGCCTGATCAGTACTTAGATGGGTGACCGCTTGGGAATACCAGGTGCTGTAAGCGTTTAGTGACGGATGTGCGTGCTTACGGCCATATCACGTTGAATACACCGGTTCTCGCTCGATCACCGAAATTAAACAACGTTGAGCCTGATCAGTACTTAGATGGGTGACCGCTTGGGTATACCAGGTGCTGTAAGCGTTTAGTGACGGATGTGCGTGCTTACGGCTATATCACGTTGAATACACCGGTTCTCGCTCGATCACCGAAATTAAACAACGTTGAGGCTGATCAGTACTTAGATGGGTGAACGCTTGGGAATACCAGCTGCTGTAAGCGTTTAGTGACGGATGTGCGTGCTTACGGCCATATCACGTTGAATACACCGGTTCTCGCTCGATCACCGAAATTAAACAACGTTGAGCCTGATCAGTACTTAGATGGGTGACCGCTTGAGAATACCAGGTGCTGTAAGCGTTTAGTGACGGATGTGAGTGCTTACGGCCATATCACGGTGAATACACCGGTTCTCGCTCGATCACCGAAATTAAACAACGTTGAGCCTGATCAGTACTTAGATGGGTGACCGCTTGGGAATACCAGGTGCTGTAAGCGTTTAGTGACGGATGTGCGTGCTTACGGCCATATCACGTTGAATACACCGGTTCTCGCTCGATCACCGAAATTAAACAACGTTGAGCCTGATCAGTACTTAGATGGGTGACCGCTTGGGAATACCAGGTGCTGTAAGCGTTTAGTGACGGATGTGCGTGCTTACGGCCATATCACGTTGAATACACCGGTTCTCGCTCGATCACCGAAATTAAACAACGTTGAGCCTGATCAGTACTTAGATGGGTGACCGCTTGGGAATACCAGGTGCTGTAAGCGTTTAGTGACGGATGTGCGTGCTTACGGCCATATCACGTTGAATACACCGGTTCTCGCTCGATCACCGAAATTAAACAACGTTGAGCCTGATCAGTACTTAGATGGGTGACCGCTTGGGAATACCAGGTGCTGTAAGCGTTTAGTGACGGATGTGCGTGCTTACGGCCATATCACGTTGAATACACCGGTTCTCGCTCGATCACCGAAAGTAAACAACGTTGAGCCTGATCAGTACTTAGATGGGTGACCGCTTGGGAATGCCAGGTGCTGTAAGCGTTTAGTGACGGATGTGCGTGCTTACGGTCATATCACGTTGAATACACCGGTTCTCGCTCGATCACCGAAATTAAACAACGTTGAGCCTGATCAGTACTTAGATGGGTGACCGCTTGGGAATACCAAGTGCTGTAAGCGTTTAGTGACGGATGTGCGTGCTTACGGCCATATCACGTTGAATACACCGGTTCTCGCTCGATCACCGAAAGTAAACAACGTTGAGCCTGATCAGTACTTAGATGGGTGACCGCTTGGGAATGCCAGGTGCTGTAAGCGTTTAGTGACGGATGTGCGTGCTTACGGTCATATCACGTTGAATACACCGGTTCTCGCTCGATCACCGAAATTAAACAACGTTGAGCCTGATCAGTACTTAGATGGCTGACCGCTTGGGAATGCCAGGTGCTGTAAGCGTTTAGTGACGGATGTGCGTGCTTACGGCCATATCACGTTGAATACACCGGTTCTCGCTCGATCACCGAAATTAAACAACGTTGAGCCTGATCAGTACTTAGATGGGTGACCGCTTGGGAATACCAGGTGCTGTAAGCGTTTAGTGACGGATGTGCGTGCTTACGGTCATATCACGTTGAATACACCGGCTCTCGCTCGATCACCGAAATTAAACAACGTTGAGCCTGATCAGTACTTAGATGGGTGACCGCTTGGGAATACCAGGTGCTGTAAGCGTTTAGTGACGGATGTGCGTGCTTACGGCCATATCACGTTGAATACACCGGTTCTCGCTCGATCACCGAAATTAAACAACGTTGAGCCTGATCAGTACTTAGATGGGTGACCGCTTGGGAATACCAGGTGCTGTAAGCGTTTAGTGACGGATGTGCGTGCTTACGGCCATATCACGTTGAATGCACCGGTTCTCGCTCGATCACCGAAATTAAACAACGTTGAGCCTGATCAGTACTTAGATGGGTGACCGCTTGGGAATACCAGGTGCTGTAAGCGTTTGACGGATGTGCGTGCTTACGGCCATATCACGTTGAATACACGGTTCTCGCTCGATCACCGAAATTAAACAGCGTTGAGCCTGATCAGTACTTAGATGGTGTTCCTTGGGAATGCCAGGTGCTGTAAGCGTTTAGTGACGGATGTGCGTGCTTACGGTCATATCACGTTGAATACACCGGTTCTCGCTCGATCACCGAAATTAAACAACTTTGAGCCTGATCAGTACTTAGATAGGTGACCGCTTGGGAATGCAGGTGCTGCTTAATAGCGTTTAGTGACGGATGTGCGTGCTTACGGCCATATCACGTTGAATACACCGGTTCTCGCTCGATCACCGAAATTAAACAACGTTGAGCCTGATCGTGCCGAATGGGTGACCAACTTGGGGAATATAAGGTGCTGTAAGCGTTTGAAGTGACGGATGTGCGTGCCACGGCTATCACGTTGAATACACCGGTTCTCGCTCGATCACAGAAATTAAACAACGTTGAGCCTGATCTGGTACTTAGATGGGTGACCGCTTGGGAATACCAGGTGCTGTAAGCGTTTAGTGACGGATGTGCGTGCTTGTATATGCGTTGAATACACCGGTTCTCGCTCGATCACCGAAATTAAACAACGTTGAGCCTGATCAGTACTTAGATGGGTGACCGCTTGGGAATACCAGGTGCTGTAAGCGTTTAGTGACGGATGTGCGTGCTTACGTTGAATACACCGGTTCTCGCTCGATCACCGAGATAAACAACGTTGAGCCTGATCAGTACTTAGATGGGTGACCGCTTGGGAATACCAGGTGCTGTAAGCGTTTAGTGACGGATGTGCGTGCTTACGGCCATATCATGTTGAATACACCGGTTCTCGCTCGATCACCGTCAAAGCAACGTTGAGGCTGATCAGTACTTAGATGGGTGACCGCTTGGGAATGCCAGGTGCTGTAAGCATTTAGTGACGGATGTGCGTGCTTACGGTCATATCACGTTGAATACACCGGTTCTCAACTCGATCACCGAAATTAAACAACGTTGAACTGATCAGTACTTAGATGGGTGACCGCTTGGGAATACCAGGTGCTGTAAGCGTTTAGTGACGGATGTGTATGCCCCGACTACCATCATGTTGTTCTTGGTTCTCGCTGGATCACCGAAAGTAAACAACGTTGAGGCCTGATCAGTACTTAGATGGGTGACCGCTTGGGAATACCAGGTGCTGTAAGCGTTTAGTGACGGATGTGCGTGCTTACGGTCATATCACGTTGAATACACCGGTTCTCGCTCGATCACCGAATTAAAGCAACGTTGAGCCTGATCAGTACTTAGATGGGTGACCGCTTGGGAATGCCAGGTGCTGTAAGCGTTTAGTGACGGATGTTGGCGCTGACCCTTATCACGTTGAATACACCGGTTCTCGTTCGATCTTAAAATTAAGAACGTTGAGCCTGATCAGTACTTAGATGGGTGACCGCTTGGGAATTTCAGCAGCCAAACCGGTCTGGCCTAAGGCGCACCTTGAAAGATCAACCTTCCGACTCCTCGATGCAACCAGTCCGTACCCACAGGTTAGTTGCAGGTTCGGGATGGTCGTATCCCTGGTGACGAGTGTCCCACACTTTTCCTAACATAATTATTATTTTCTTACAATTAACTCATTAGTCACATGTTTAGTCTATGGGATTCTCAGCATCCTCCTGTAGAATTGTCCCATCACGTGACAGTGACTGTGACGGAGTTGGCAGTAAAGGACAAGCCTACTACTGATGTGTCGTCAACAGGAGTCACGGAAGAGTGAGGGATCCGACCATGATGGAACAGTTCTACAGAAGGATGCTGAGAATCCCATAGACTAAACATGTGACTCATGAGTTAATTAGAAGAAAAATGGAGGAAAAAGTTATTTTTTTAAAAAAGATTGAAATTTTTAGGGCACATAATGAGGAAAGAAGACTTGGAGAATTTTTCACATAGAATGTGGTGGGGGCAAGATAGACATTTTTTTTTAATCATATCACCCCAAGCAAGGCGAAAACGCCACTGATGCGCTGGGGGTTACGTGAGAGTGAAAAGATTGAAAAAGAGAAAACCGGAAACCACATCCTAAACAGGAAACAAGGGATGAGCCTCTTCACCTGTTCAATAGACGTGGGTGGAGTGTGAACCGGGCGATAGTTTAGTCTATCTACTCCAATTGAAAAAACAGAGAATGAGAGAATAGCCGACCTAACGGATTTGTGTAAATGGTTGGCAGAACTGATTACGAGAGATTGTAAAAGGACAAAACTTTAGTAAGAGCTATAAAAAGAAAGGAATATATGACGAACCATGATCGCGTTAGACACACAGTGAAAGAATGCCTTTATTTTTATTTTTTTGCTTTAAGAGAGTTATCTCCCTTGCAACATCTTTAAAATGATAGCGTCAGTGTTAGAAAAGGTTTACAAAGCCGAGCCTTCTTAAAAGATCAGAATTAAAAAAATACATGCAAGAAACTTATAACAGTGTAAGTAATAAAATAAATCCTTGGTTTTGACTGTATAAGCAAATTAGCACAATAATTCAGCAGTTAACGTCTTAATTGTTTAACAGTATTCGGATTTACGACCATTAAAATATCATAAAATGTTTAACAGTATTCGGATTTACGACCATTAAAATATCATAAAATGTTTAACAGTATTCGGATTTACGACCATTAAAATATCATAAAATGTTTAACAGTATTCGGATTTACGACCATTAAAATATCATAAAATGTTTAACAGTATTCGGATTTACGACCATTAAAATATCATAAAATGTTTAACAGTATTCGGATTTACGACCATTAAAATATCATAAAATAACAAAAACGAAAAAAATGAAAAAACAAAAACGTTCCAATCAATATAATATGTTGTACGGAAACTTTGATCAGGGTAAATTGTTCTTCAAAATAAATACGATATATATATATGTAAAGATTTGTTTGAACATTAATTTTATCGATACTCGTATTTAAGTAAATATACTGCTTTTAATTAAACAGTATTATATATTTATATCTACTGGCCTGATTATTTACGATTAATTTTTATTACGAAAATGTATGTCATTCGGTAGGATTTGAACTCTGCGACCCCTATCCACATAGGGAAAGCTACCATGTAATCTAGCACGTCTTAGACCTCTCGACTACAAATGACCATTAGTCTAAACGAGGTTTTAATCAAGCCTACATAACACAGTTTTCGATGTGGATACGGGTTGCAGGTTCAAATCCTGCCGAATTACAAACATTTTCGTAATGAAAATTTATCCTAAATAATCAGACCAGTGAATATAAATATATAATACTGTTTAATTAATATCTACTTAAATACGGGTATCGATAAAAAATAATGTTCAAACAAATCATTTCAAATTGTCGGTTGTTTATAACCATGTTTCGTTAATCTTCGTTAATTTCCGTAATATATATATATATATATTTATTTATATAAACTTATTTATAAATGGAACGTGTGTCTGTATGTGTGTATGTGTGTGGGTGTGTGTGTCTCTGTGTGTGTGTGGGTGTGTCTTTTACCTATAGACTCCGAAACGACTGAACCGATTTTCTTGAAAATTTACGCAGTTGTACTATAAGCGTCTGCAAGTATTCTTAGCTAGGTTTTGTGGGTACCCCTAACAGATATCGAAAATCGATAATCGAAAAAATCGGGTTATAGTGGTCTGGTTTTAATCAAATTTGATACACTCATAGACAAAGACACAAGAAATGATATTCAGAAGTTTCAAGTTTGCAGTTTTTACAATAGTGCAGAAAATTGAAAATATATATATAAAAGGCAAAATGTTTGTTTGTGTGTCTGTTTATCTGCTTGTATGTCTGTATATTTTTCAGCCCTTTTATTTTAACTTTTGCATCGGGTTTGGCTCTAAGTAGGTATAATTGTAGTTCTTAGTCTCAGCCATGATGCCATTTAATCAGAGGACTTATTTAGCCTTCAAAATTCAGTTTACGATGATAAAAACTTATGTGATATTGATAGCAGGAAATGAAAATTTGACTTACATCCATTCATTTTTCTTTTCTCTCAGTCTACGGTTTCGCTTTAACTGGAAACAAGTATTGCTTTTTAGTCTTTCGTGCCAACGTCCAAAGAGTCTGAGCTCCAGGACCATGGATTAGTTTTAAAGCTTTCATGACACCAGAGCAACACTATACTGCTAGTATATATATATATATAAATGAAAATTTACTTGAAGTGTATTTACATTACGCAAACCGAAATAATATACATAATATAAAGCTGATATCTAAATTTGTTTATTACTGTAGTAAGATGGCGAACACCGGTGTAACTTAGCTGAAAGCAAAAGATACAACCCAAAATGCCAAATACAGGTGGAGGATAACAGAATCAAACAAGTACAAGAATTTAAGTACCTAGGAAGTGTTCTAACAGGAGATGGAAAGTGCGACACGGAGATCTGAAGGCGAATTGGCATGGCAAAGGACGCGCTCCAGAAGATGAGCAAAATACTAACACACAGGAAAATCTCAATATAAACGAAGAAAAGAGTTCTAGACTGCTACGTGATGTCAGTTCTTCAATACGGCTGTGAATGCTGGACAATATCATCGAAAATGAGGACAAAACTGGAAGCGGCCGAAATGTGGTTCTACAGAAGGATGCTACGGATATCGTGGACTGAGCATACAAGCAACGACGAGTTGTTAGAAAGAATGGCAACAAAAAGGAAATTGATGCTGAGCATCAGGAAGAGACAACTGAAGTTCCTGGGACATGCAATGAGGAAGGAGAGCCTGGAGAACCTGATACTGACTGGACAGATAGAAGGAAGGAGAGACAGAGGAATGCAGCGGATAACATATTTGCAGAGATTGATCAGGTGGATGACGGAACGGGGGTTGCCAGGAGCAACAGGAGCAAACATACTAAGAGCCACAAGGGATAGGGAGACGTGGAGAGCCATGATCGCCTACGTCCTGAAGGGACAGGGCACATAGAAGAAGAAGAAGTATGGAATGTATCCTACTGAGCTTATTTAAATCGTAAGACGTATAAGTGGAGATAATCCGCACCACAATTACGTTTACTGTTCATAAAAACGTCAAATGCGGTCATTGCCCACAGTAACGAGACTAACAACAATTTTGGCATAAAAATGCTCCTCTGATCAACGGAGAAAATTCATTACAACGTAAATGTCTAGATAAGTGCCTCGGTCACAAGGTCATCTACAGTAAATTTACGCCCTGGCTTTTACGACAGTTCATAATTCCTAGCGGATTTTCTAACATTACAGTGTTGTATACATACTAACAGGGTTTACGGCCATATCACGTTGAATACACCGGTTCTCGCTCGATCACCGTAGTTGAGCCTGGTCAGTACTTAGATGGGTGACCGCTTGGGCAATACCAGGTCCTGTAGGCGTATAGTGACGGATGTGCGTTGTGGTGCAGTGGATATCGGCTCGGAAAGAGCCAAGTTCGATTTCCAGTTGAATACCCTGCATTCACTTAAGCACTGGTACCCTTGGGGAAGGTATTACTCCGTCAGGGTAGGACTTGGGGACCCTGCCCATAAAAAAATCCCAATGAATCTTGATACTCGAAAAGAAAAAAGTATTACTAGACACAAAACATATATAAAAACAACAATAAATTGTTGAAAGAAAAAGGTATTATCAGCAATAAATAAAAATTTAGTTGGCAATAAATGACCTGCCGATGTTGATATGTCATAAAAACAAAACAACTAACAAAATTGACGATAAGAAAAAGACTCTAAATGAATTCGGCTTTATATAAAAGTTAAAATTCTCAGCGCCGTGCGCATGTGTAGTCGAATCAACATGACAAATTTAGTCCAATGAAATCCTGAATAACGAAACGATTTACAAGTAAATTTTTTCCATTTTCTCATACAACTTCCCCAATACTGTTTTTGATGTATATAAACTATATATCGTTATCTAACCGCTGTACTATATGAACATAATTAAAAATGATAAAACTCGTCTAAAAGTAATATTGAGGCTGTAGGGAGATGTTAATGTATCTTGATTCGGCCTTGTGTAATACATAAATAAACTCCCTACAGCTTAATATTTATTCGTAACCATCAGAAGATTGTGTTGATTTGTGTGGACTGTGTGGAATAATGTGGAATAGTGGAATGATAAAAACATTCATTTTGTATTTAAATTAGAAATTTATTAAAAGGAAAGAATAACAAGAATTCATAGAAGTTAATGTCAATGTTGAGAAACAAGTAATGAGTTAAGGGTATCAAGAGTTGTAGAAATGTTCGTAGTAGTAATTTGTTGGAAGGAGTTATGCGTACGTATGTATCAGCGTTCGTTTGGTAGGAATGTCTTTGGATGGGGAAAAGAAGTAAAAGGAATCAGCACACGAGAATGAAGGAAAAAGAAAACGATGTGCAACGCGACCTTACGTCCCGGTCGATTTGAAGTTTCTTTTGTTACATTTTAGTGTGTCGTCTCGCTGCTCCCATCTGACTGTCTGGATGACACTGACCGGAGCCTTTTATAGTCATTTAGATTCTTCGCACGGGATCGCTAAGTCTTTTTTAATCTTGCAAATCGCTTACATTGGTCAGAAAATCATTTTAACATCTACTCGCGAAATCCGGTTTTAATTTTTTTTTTAAGCACGTGGTCAATCCTTTTCTATTCGGCAAAACCAGGATTTCACATGCCATTGTGGATTTTTGTAAAAGTGAAAAAGAAAGTTGTTTTCAATTCTTAATTTTTTTTCAATTGGAGTAGATAGCTCTATCTATCGCCCGGTTCACACTCCACCAACGTATATTGAACAGGTGTAGAGGCTCATCCCTTGTTCCCTGTTTAGGATGTGGTTTCCGGCTTTCTCTTTTCCAATCTTCTCACTTTGTTTTTGTTTTTTTCAATTGGAGTAGATAGACTAAACTATCGCCCGGTTCACACTCCACCCACGTCTATTGAACAGGTGTAGAGGCTCATCCCTTGTTCCCTGTTTAGGATGTGGTTTCCGGCTTTCTCTTTTCCAATCTTCTCACTTTGTTTTTGTTTTTCAATTGGAGTAGAAATGATCTATCTATCGCCCGGTTCACACTCCACCCACGTCTATTGAACAGGTTATGAGGCTCATCCCTTGTTCCCTGTTTAGGATGTGGTTTCCGGCGTTCTCTTTTCCAATCTTTTCACTATTACGTAGCCTCCTGCACATCATTGGCGTTACCGCCTTGCTCGGGGTGATACGATTAAAAAAAAATTCCCATACACCACAGTATTAACGTTAGCTGACTGACACAAACGCGTCTCAAATAGATGTCAAGGAAAACCTCTCACCTTGCAAATACTTCGTTTATCGATCAAGTTGTATGAATGGAACCCTTTCATTAAATTTATATTCTATTAGACATAAATTAGATTACATTCGTTCTAGTTTTAGTCGGATTAAGCTAATCCTTTTTTAATTACTGCCAATTAATATAATTGGAAATATGTTTAAAGAAACACGTGAACATCTTTCTCAAGGCTTGAGGAAATAAGAAATCATTTTTTAAATGTCAACTAGTCCTAAGTAAAGACTCTATTAGATTTAATGTGCGGGATTTGATCTTTATTATTTCAACTAAGTAACAAATTCATCCTCCACGTAATTAGTAGATGTTAACACATTGTTTCCCAAGCCGCATTTCTCTTGTTGTTATAGCGTACATATATATATATTCACTATTATTATATTGTTGTTATAGCGTTTATATTCACTGGCCTGATTATTTACGATAAATTTTCATTACGAAAATGTTTGTAATTCGGCAGGATTTGAACCTGCAACCCGCATCCACATCGAAAACTGTGTTATGTAGGCTTGATTAAAACCTCGTTTAGACTAATGGTCATTTGTAGTCGAGAGGTCTAAGACGTGCTAGATTACATGGTAGCTTTCCCTATGTGGATAGGGGTCGCAGAGTTCAATATACAGTGAAACCTGTCGTATGCGACCACCCCTACAGCTATCAAAAACGGTTGCATACGGCAGGTGGTCGCTCACTAAAGGCTCATAGTAATGACCTATTTACGCCAGGAACGTATATACCACTCATCAGAATGTACATATTAGAATTTTACCATGTAATCTGGTAATAAATAAATGAGAACGTAAGAAAATGGTCAAACTTTAAAGAAATTTATTCAGCATAATTCATTTTAAAATTTAAAAAAAAATATTTACAACGGTCAACAAGAGACCAAAATATTTATTCACAAAAACTATTTAAGTGGACTTTTAGAAAAAGTCAGTTATTGCTTTCCTTTTCGTGCCTGTACTAGCCATTTCTTATAAAATATTTAGGTTGGAAAAATTTGCGATATCTGCGGTTTCAGTTTTTTTCTTAGAAAAAAGTGATTGCAAAATAGAATCTGCAATAATACATGGAAAAAAAAAACATACAAAAAAAAGCCTGACAGCGATCGTGGGTGGGGGTAGAGAAACAGAGAGACAGAGATAGATATACCCAGATATAACCAGATATACCCAGCTTACCCAGATATACCCAGATATACCCAGCTTACCCAGATATACACAGATAGAAATAGAGTAGAGAGATACACAAAAAAATAAAGGAACGAAAGAAATAGACATTTGAGAAAGGAACATATCTGTGATTTTCCAAATCCCTGAATTTATCCAAGTCGGTACAGAGACTGCGATAAATCCCTTGAACATGTCAAATGCAAGATATGTTCTACAAGACAGCCAGTGTTTGACCGTGAGGTGACCTCAGGCAATATACATTTTAACAAGAAATAACAGTTTGATACAACATTACAATAACAAAACAATAAGGAAGTGTTCCTGGCTTAAATCAAATCAAAATGAAATAGATTAATCATTTAGTTTCTCCTAATTTAGAAGTTCGCAGTGTACGACCAAAATGTTTTTTTTAAGCGTTCGCTTGATCAGTGATTTTCACTCGTAGATGTTAGTCGCTAGTCGCGTTCTAGAGGTGGTCGCTCACTAAGGGTCTATTAACATTAGCAAATCATCCGTGTATAGAAAAACTGCCGTTAACAACAGGTAGTCGCTGACGATGAGGGTCGCATAGGGCAGGTTCCAATGGATATTAAATCCTTCAATATTTGTCTATATTTCTGAGATGAGGTAGTATTTACACTACATTATTCGGACTATTGTTCTAATATTCGTTGCCGTTTGTACGACGTTTCGACCGTTGTACATGCCGGCCTTCTTCAGGTGCTAGGAATTTCGAACCGAACCCTTTATTACGATCACTGGGGTATATCATTCTCATTTCTTGTGCGAAGCCACTTTTGGTAGTCATGAGTTATCTCCCTCTAACTGGACTATCGGAGTTACTTGTTCATCACTGCTGTAGCCTGGTATTGAACTCACAACTCTTTGGGTCAAGTCACTGGAACTAACACTTTTATCCACTGGGCCAGTTGTCTTTGGGAAACGAATGCCAAGAATTTGTAAAGAAGGTGAATTGGCATGGCCAAGGATACATTCCGAAACTCAGTAAAGTACTGAGAGACAGAAAAATTTCGCAAGAGAATACGGAATTGTCATGTGATGTCTTTTCTTCAATATGGCAGAGAAAGCTGGACAATTTCAGTGAAGGGAATATTTAAAGCAACTGAAATGGGGTTCTACAGAAGGATGCTGATAGAAATCTCGATGTGGAAGAACGGTTAGCAAGCTTGACTCCCTAGAACCTATTACAGCTGAGTGGTGAGTTTCATTCTCGCTGGGTACTCCATACTCTCAGCCTTGTGCCACATCTAAGCAGCTCTTAGAAAATCAACTATAGAAGGATTCTGAGGATAGCGTGGACTGAACATGTGAGCAAGATGAGGTTTCGGAGAGTATGAAAACGCAAAGAAAACTAATCAGGAAAAATAGTTCCTGGGAAGAAGAAGGGCTTGGAGAATCTGATACTCACAGGTCACATTGAAGAAAAGATTGAGACAAGGGAAAGCAACGTGTAACGTAGTTGATGGACTTGAGCAAATGAATATCAGTGTGGGGGTTTAAGAGGGATAACAGAAGAATGCGTGTTAAGAGCTACTAGAGGTAGGGAGATGTGGAGAGCCATGATGGACTACGTTCTGAAATGACACGGTAGGTACAACAAGAAGAAGAAGAAGATAAGTCAATAAAGTATACTTATTTTTTAACTTCTAATGTTTTGCCAATTAAATTTACTGTTTACTCAATCCTTTCTTCGTCTTCTATGTGCCTTGTCCTTTCAAGAAGTAGGCAATCATGGCCTTCCACGTCTCGCTATTCCTGGTGGCTCTTAGCACGTTTCTCCTGTTATACCACTCAACCCTCGTTCCATCATCCACCTGATTAGGTCCTTCAAATATGTTATCCGCTGCTTTTCCCTGTCTCTTTATCCCTCTATCTGGCCTGTTAGTATCAAGTTCTCCAAGCCCTCCGTCCTCATTGCATGTCCCAGGAACGACAGTTGTCTCATTCTGATGCTCAGTATTAATTTCTTTTCCGTTTCCATCACACACACACACACACACACACACACACACACACACACACACACACACACACACACACATATATATATATATATAAACTTATTTATAAATGGAACTTGACCTCATAGTGCAATAGAAAAATACTTTTGATGAAGAGAATTACATTTCGAGGAACGATAGCTAAAACTGGCACTGAAGTCATTTTTTTAAAATAATATTTCTTCTAGTCAATTTAAATTAGTTTCGAAATAAAGCAAAACATTCTGCTTTCTTCGATTAGCTTGAAATCTAAACTTATTTATAAATGGAACTTTGTCTCTGTGTGTGTATGTGTCTGTGTGTGCGTGTGTCCGTTACCGACTCCGAAACGGCTGAACCGATTTTCTTGAAAATTTGCATAGCTGTACTATAAGCGTCTGCGAGTGTTCTTAGTTAGGTTTTGTGTCGAGGTACCCCCGATAAATATCGAAAATCGATAATCGAAAAAATCGGGTTATAGTCGGACTGGTCCGATTTTAATCAAATTTGATACACTCATAGACAAAGACATAAGAAACGATATTCAGAAATTTCAAGGTTGCAGTTCTTACAATAGTGCAGAAAATTTGATATCGATACTAGGAAATCAAAATTTGACTTACATTCATTCATTTTTTTTTTCAGTTTACGGTTTCGTTTTAACTGGAAACAACTATTGCTTTTAGTCTTTCGTGCCAACGTCCAAAGAGTCTGAGCTCCAGGATCATGGATTAGTTTTAAAGCTTTCATTACACCCCAGCAACGCCGGGCTATACTGCTAGTTAAAGCTATAAATGAAAGTTTTAAAAAAAGTGTTTAATTTAACAAAATCATTTTAAACTTTAGGTATCGTTTTTAGAAAGTTCCTATACATATGATTGTTATATTTATTTGAACTTATAGAAGATATCCATAAAAAAAATTATAACTTTATTTGTATTTGCGAATTAAATAATTTCCAAAAATGATTAGAAAGAAGTAAACCTATATCTTTTAAGGTTTTATTGAATTGCTTAAAGTTTCCACATGTCCTCCATCATTAGCAATACAAAAGGTAATACGATTTTGCAGTTCACGGAAAACATTTACCAACTGATTTTCAGTAAGTCCTGAAATCACATTAGTTATTTTAGCTTTCAAATCTTCTAATGAACTAGGCTTGTTGCATACAATTGTTTTCACATGAAAAAATATCTAATGCAGTCAAATCTGGCGAACGTGGAGCCCAATAAAATGGTCCACCCCTTCCGATCCATCTGTTAGGAAATTCTTGATTTAGAAGCTGTCAAACACGCAAAGCAAATTGACAAGGAGCTTCATCTTGTTGAAACACTGTATTATCTTTCAAGTTTAATTGTTCAAGCTCATTTTTTTTTACAGATTATTTCTATCACAAAGACAAATAAAGTTATACATATTTTAAAGTGCGCACGGACTTTATGGACACCCTGTATATGAATTTTCTATTGTTATTTCTTTCAACATTTTCCACGGTTAATGTGTTTTTATCGGATGTGCGTTGTGGTGCATTGGATATCGGCTCGGAACGAGAAATCGGGAAGCCGAGTTCGAATTCCAGCTGAATTCATTGCATTCACTTACGCGCAAATACTCCTGGGAAAGGTATTAATCCGCCTATTCCTTCAAGTTATGGGTTAAATAACAGGACAGATTGGGTTCTATAGTCTTGGTCGGCAACCAGTCTACCGCAGAAAGCAATGGCAACCTACTGCGGGATAATCTTCTGTCCAGTCAGTCATGTCTCTTTCGAGACATGATCGCCAAAGCGTGTATCACGTATGGCATTTAACTGACTGACTGAATATAATAATTGAAATAATGACTAAGGCTTCTACTGGTCATAAAGTGGGGGATCAGTTTTCTATTGTCATGAAGTAATAAACTGATCCCTCCCCTAATTACTACTTAATAATATAATACATCTCTTTTTTCTCTAGCCATGAGTCAAATAACAGGACAGATTGGGTTCAATAGCCTTGGTCGGCAACCAGTCTACCGCAGAAATCAATGGCAACCTACTGCGGGATAATCTTCTGCCAAGTCAGTCATGCCTCTTTCAAGACATGATCGCCCAAGCATGTTTCACGTATGGCACTCAACTGACTGAATGTGTTTTTCTCTTTTAGTATTTATTTTCCTTTTTGTTCATTTAACCTGAAGATCGTTTCGCTTATTTTTACTTTATATATTTAAAGTATTTTTATCGACTTTGCATTTTCTACTCTCATTCATTTTCATCAATTTTTAGTTTTGGTGTTGGTACTGTCAAAAGTCAGTAGGAATTATTTCATTATTTGTTAAACAATATACTTTATAATATCCGAGTATTTTAGGCGTAAATATCGATTTATATTGTTATTTTTCGTTTCGGTCGCCTTTTACTAAAATTAACAAACTTTTCAAAATTTGTGTTTGCTTATCTATTTTTACTTTTTCGCAATTTGTCTTACTTTCTAGTGTTTTGTTAACCTAACTTTTTATACATTTAAAAACCGTCGTTTTGGAGCTAGCTTCTAAAACAGTTAATATTTATAATATTTATAGATGCACATATATTTTAAAAGTTCTCATAGCCGGAAGTGATAGTGGAGATAAGCTTCCCCTGTCTATAAAAGGTTTCCGTCAAATAGCCTCTGACAACTAAATCCAGCTTCAAGCCGGGGAATGCACGAAGGCGGAAAACTGGCGCCTCCTGACCAGCTGATTTGGGTAGATGGAACGTGACAGCCCAGAAAAGTAGTCCTTATAGGCGAAAGAAAACTTTGGTTTTAAACCTCCACCAACCTGCACTCATATCCAAAGCATTCAAACGGCTAATGAAGTAAATCCAAACAGAAAATTCTATGTGGAATCCCCAAGGCGGTTAACTGTCAACAGGGAGTGCTTTCCGACAACTCCTGCAACCAAGCCGTCCCGAAATATAATTCTCTGGATCTTGTCGGGACGACTGATATATAGACCATGTAGTCTGGACAGATTACGTTCTTTATATATTATCAGTCAGGCCTACGCCCTAGAAAGGTCACTCTAGTTTCGCCACCAAAGGATTGAATTTTGACCAGACTTTATCTCCGGAAAGAAAGAAATGGATGCCTAGTATAGAACGAATTGAACATTTTTTTTCTTTATCGAAAATCGAAATCAAATTGTCGGTTGTTTGTAACCAAGTTTCGTTAATCTTCGTTAATTTCCGTAACATGTTTACATTTGTTGACATTACGATACATTTCAGAGCAGATATGGTTATTGCGATAAATCGAAAACTGTTATATAGGCTTGATTAAAACCTCGTTTAGACTGAAGGTCATTTGTGGTCGAGAGGTCTAAGACGTGCCAGATCATTTGGTGGCTTCCCCTATGTGGATAGGGGTCGCAGGTTTAAATCATGTCGAATGGCACACATTTTCGTAATAAAAATTTATCGTAAATAATCAGGCCGGTAAATAAAATTATATAATACTGTTTAATTAAAAACAGAATATCTACTTAAATACAAATCATTTCAAATTGTCGGTTGTTTATAACCAAGTTTCGTTAATCTTCGTGAATGTATATATATATATATATATATATATATATATATATAAACTTATTTATAAATGGAACTTTGTCTGTGCATATATATATATATATATATATATATATATATATACTTTACAGTGAAAAAAATTATGTTATATTCAAAACATGAGGATAAAATAACACAAAAGAAACGAAAACTACGTTGCAGTCAGAAGAGGAGGATAAAAAATAAAATAAAATTTAACAACATCGGGAAAATAACATTATTGAAAAATGGCTAGTGAAGTGGCTGAAGGCGCTTGGAAAGTAAAAAAATATGTAACATTTTTGCATTCTTTATCTCTAGCAAAAAGGAAACATGCAAGAAACCTGGAAAAATTAAACGAAAAATTAATAAAATCTTCCTTGTTGGTCGTTTTTAACGAGACATGTTTATATATACAGTAGAACCTGTTGTATGCGACCTCAGTAGTCAGCTACCACCTGATATTAACGACCGTTTTCTATGTCCGGACGATTTGCCAAGGTTAATTGACCCCCAGTGAGCGACCTATTCCAAAACACGACCACCGACCAGCATGAAAGAATAAAAATCACTGGTTTAGCGACCAATTTAACAAAAATTCATTGAGGCAGTAAAGTCTTAACTTTTAAATTATGAGAATTTAAATTACTAATCTATTTCATTTTCCTTTAATCTAAGCCAGAAACACTTTCTCGTTGTTTTGTTATTACAGTGAAGTGTCAACTTTTTTATTTGTTGAAATGGCGGTGGTCAAACGGCGGCTGTCTTGTATTACCATGTACTTATTATATTTGACAAGTTCAAGAGATTTGTCGGTTTCTGTACCAACTTGGATAAAATCTGATTGTGTTGCATTTTTTTTTCTTGTATGTTTGTTTATTTTCCATATATTATCGCAGATTCTCTTTTACTATCACTCACTTCGAAGAAAAAATTGAAAACATATACATCGCGAACTTTTTCCAACGTACATATTTGATAAGAAATAATGGCCAACATCAATTAGAATCGAAATGATCCCATTACAAAAAAAATGTAAGAAGCATCGCACAGACTGCAATAACTGATTTTTTAAGCCCACACCAGTGTAAATAAATAATTCTATTTCTTTTGTTAACCGTTGTAAATAAGTTTTAATATTAAAAAGAATAATTATGCTGAATAAATTTTTTCAAAGTTAGACCATCGTATGTTCTCATTTATTTATTACCAGATTACATGGTAAAATACTAAAATATGTACATTCTAGAGAGTGTAATACACGATCGTGGGTAGGATAGGTCATGAGTCTTTATTGACCGACAACCTGTCGTATGCAAGTAGTTTTTGACCCCAGTCGCACACAACAGGTTTCAATATATATATATATCAGAACATAAATCTGATACCATAGAACATAAATATTGATTTGAAAAAACAGGAAATCATTTTATTTTTTTGGAAAGCTATCAACGGACGGATGTGCGTTGTGGTACCGTGGATATCGGCTCGGAATGAGAAACCGGGGAGCCGAGTTCAAATTCCAGTTGAATCCATTGTATTCACTTCCGCGCAAATAACCTTGGGAAAGGTATTAATCCGTCTCTTCCTTCCAGTTATGGGTTAAATAGCAGGACAAACTGGGTTCTATAGCCTTGGTCGGCAACTAGTCTACCGCAGAAAGCAATGGCAATCTACTGCGGGATAATCTTCTGCCCAGTCAATCATGTCTCTTTCGAGACATGATCGTCCAAAGCAAGTATCACGCATGGCACTTAACTGACTGACTGATCAACGGACACTTTATCAGAAGAAAAAGTTGCCGCTAATTATGACGAAAATAGGGAACAATTCCCACAGAGAGGATGAAAAGAGCGAGGAGGGGGGAGTATGGAACGCGTTTAGTATTAGTAAAATAATTAAGGAATAAAAGAACAAATGTTCGAAATGATTATAAAAAGAAAAAATTATTACTTACGACTCCCCAAATAAACAAAGGGGAGCAAATAAAATGCTCTTTTTTTTGCACAGACCATCTTGATGTAACTTTATATGAACAGCTTCAAGCACATGTAAGTGATTAGCGGAACGGGCTCCGTGCAAAACTGTTAAAAACTCGTTTACATTTTTACTAGCACAACCAAGTTTATCTGCGGGGACTGAGAGTCCGTGATCAGTCAGTTAAATGCCATACGTGATATACGCTTGGGCGATCATGTCTCGGAAGAGACATGACTGACTGGGCAGAAGATTATCCCGCAGTAGGTTGCCATTGCTTTCTGCGGTAGACTGGTTGCCAGCCAATGCTATAGAACCCAATCTGTCCTGCTATTTAACCCATAACTGGAAGGAAGAGACGGATTAATACCTTTCCCAAGGGTATTTGCGCATGAGTGAATGCAATGAATTCGGCTGGAATTCGAAATCGGCTCCCCGATTTCTCGTTCCGAGCCGATATCCAATGCACCACAATCCGTGATAGTTGACTTGAATTATCCAGTTTTTTTTTTAATAGGAAGGAATGTGCTTACAAATTCGGGGTTCCAGTTTCTGATTGGTCCTTCTCATGTATTCTGCGTAGCATTAACATTTGAATTTGTAAACAATTGAACTTCTTCAAAATCTGAAAGAAACTGGAAAATAATGCCTGCTATATATATATATATATATATATAAAATGATTTGTTTGAGCATTATTTTTTATCGATACTCGTATTTAAGTAGATATTGTTTTTAATTAATCAGTATTATATATCTATATTTACTAGCCTGATTATTTACAATAAATTTTTACTACGAAAATGTGTGTCATTCGGCAGCATTCGAACCTGCGACACCTATCCATATAGGGGAAGTTACCATGTGATCTGGCTCGTATAAGACCTCTCGACTACGAATGACCATTAGTCTAAACGAGGTTTTTTAATCAAGCCTATATAACACAGTTTTCGATCTATTGCAACAACCATATCTGCTCTCCAATGTATCGTAATGTCAACAAAATTATAACAAATTTATTAACGAATCTTGGTTGTTTATAACCAAGTTTCGTTAATCTTCATTAATTTCCGTAACATGTTTATATATATATATATATATATATATATATATATATATATATATATATATATATATATATTGTCTTTGTTTTAGCGTGAGGAACCTTCCAAAAAAGGTTGCAAAAGCATTTTTAATACACCGTGTATATATATATATGCACTACCGGCCATAATTATTAGGCCACTCTAGTTTCTTTTTTATTATGTATTTCATACTATTTTTAGTATTTATTTCCAAGTGGATAATTCTAAATGAAAATTGAATGGTTCTTTTGTTATAATTACTTTGCAAAATTTTACAAGGCAAATAGCGACAATTTACCAATCGCCCCCTGTAGATTTGCTATATATATATATATATATATATATATATATATATATATATACACTACCGGCCATGATTATTAGGCCACTCCTCTAGTATTTATTTCCAAGTGGATAATTCTAAATGAAAATTGAATGGTTCTTTTGCTATTATTACTTTGCAAAATGTTACAAGGCAGCCAGGTATCCTTTACTTTGGCCAGCCAATAAGAAGAAGAGACTAGCATGGGGAAGAGAGCACAAACACTGGACACCAGATCAGTTCATTTGATGCAGATGTTATTGTGCAGTATTAACAAAATAACCATTCTATTTTCATTTAGCTCATCAGTACGGTTACACTCCGATTGCTTTTTAACCCAGGATTGAAACCCAACCGAAATGGCTTCAGTCAGCGACTCTACCCCTGGGCTATAAGCGTTCGGTAGTAGAAGGCAGACTTTTTAGCGCATATCATTATACACTACCAATAGCTAGAGTGCTCTAATTCATTTCACTGAATGAGCCATGCGTACACGCCAGAGTAGTTACTGTTTATCAAAGTCTACTATTCTTCAGGGCGTGAGAGCGTAAATATTGTCATCCGCAGACAGATCTGCTTTGCTGTATCACAGCTCATCAGTACGGTTAAACTCCGATTGCTTTTTAACCCAGAATTAAAACCCGACTGAATTGGCGTCAGTCGGCGACTATATATATATATATATATATATATATATATATATATATATTCATGTTCAATTATTGTATAATGCTTTGGCACACAACATCAGTGATGTTTTTAGCCGAGCTTCATTATGGTTTTCGAGACTTCCAACATCATCCTTTCCACGGTGACCCAGCCGATACCGATCGGGTATTGACTTGCGTGCTTTTCATCAGCTACAATTTTCCTCATGTTTAATCATACACTGCGACTCCACTTGGCAATTTCTCGTTCAATGAACGATATCTTCCGTTTCACCAGCTTCTACGCTTTTCCATATAAAGTAAACAAACACAGTAACAGTTTCGCTCGAGAGCGTAAATATTGTCATCCGCAGACAGATCTGTTTCGCTGTATGACAGCTCATCAGTACGGTAGACGATTTGATTATGTGCGTCTTACCACTCGACCACAGAAGATACCACGAAATGCTTTTTCACACAGCACTAATTTATTATCCCCTTCCCTCATTACTTGCCAGCAACAAAATAGAAAGAGGAACAAAGACATCATTTCTGTTTTCATTCATACACATAACGAACTTGTTCAACTACTATAATTGTACATACTCACAGCGAAACCAGATTTGCCTTTTCTTCACACATTTATTTCGTCTGACTTTAAAAAACTGAACTCTTAAACACACATTCAAAGAAAAACTTTATGTAGAACTTTCAAACATAAATGTTATTTCAAAAACAACAAAACTGATCTCATTTCTTCTCGTTAAATGAATTTACACTTACCAATAAAAACGAGACCGTTTTATCTTTCGCTCAACCTTTTGATTCTTTCAGATTTGACGGGATCGGTTATGCTTGGTTCAAGGCCATTTCGCAAGCACAACCGACGTTCCCTACAAGTTATTCTGTTATTGGTATTTACGAAGTTTATTATCATTTTGAAGACAACAGTATACAACTTGAATTTACTCTGATTATAGTCATATTAATCTCTTTTACTACTATACTGATTTGGACATCTGTGACAGAGGATATTATATACGAACAATGAAAACTCTAACTTTATTATAAATACAATATTTTATTTAAATTTATTTGTTTTAGCATCATTTTTAATGGATACCAATATTTGAGTGGATAATCTGTTTTTTCTGCAATTGAACAGTACATTTTAGATATCCACTGTTCGAGAAATCTTCCGGCAGGTTAGATGTGAGAGCGTAAATATTGTCATCCGCAGACAGATCTATTTCGCTGTATGACAGCTCATTAGTACGGTTAGACTCCGATTGCTTTTTAACCCAGGATTGAAACCCGACCGAATTGGCGTCAGTCGGCGACTATATATATATATATATATATATATATATATATATATATATATTCATGTTCAATTATTGTATAATGCTTTGGCACACAACATCAGTGATGTTTTTAGCCGAGCTTCATTATGGTTTTCGGGACTTCCAACATCATCCTGCCGATATCGATCGGGTATTGACTTGCGTGCTTTTCATCAGCTACAATTTTCCTCATGTTTAATCATACACTGCGAATCCACTTGGCAATTTCTCGTTCAATGAACGATATCTTCCGTTTCACCAGCTTCTACGCTTTTCCATAGAAATTAAACAAACACAGTAACAGTTTCGCTCGAGTAAGAAATATGGCGGCACGCTTGGCTTGAAGTGGTAAGAAGTGTATTTGAATAGCAATTATTTTGCAAAAATTTCTTTGCTGAACAACGTATATTCTTAGTAAAGACACTTTAATTATTCTTTTTGTTTTGAAATTTCAGTTCAATATTTTGGTTCAATTAGATATTTGAATATGAATTATGCGATATCAGAGTAATTTCGGCTATCGTTAGCCATTATAAAATAATATAATTTTTGGTATGATTGACAGAAAACAGCTTGAGAGAATCAATAAAATAACAAAATATATTAAGAGTTACACAAGACAAAAAAGAGCTATGATCGCCTTCGTCATTAAAGAACATGCCACACGAAGAAGAATTTTTGGTGCTACTATAGCGTGAGGTCGACCTCAATATATCAGGACGTCTACCTCAATATAGCGTGAGGTCTACCACAGTCTAGAATGAAGTCTACCTCTCGTTTCGACTATAGCGTGAGGTCTATCGCCGCTGCGAATTATAATATAATATTGTACGTGTATACATATTTATTTAAACCTTATATTAATATTTATATATCTATGCAATATTTATATTTATTTTAACGGTAAAGAGGTAAAAATAAACAGGCTATCAAATATATTGTACGTTACCTCTCGTTTCGACTATAGCGTGAGGTCTATCGCCGCTGCGAATTATAATATAATATTGTACGTGTATACATATTTATTTAAACCTTATATTAATATTTATATATCTATGCAATATTTATATTTATTTTAACGGTAAAGAGGTAAAAATAAACAGGCTATCAATATATTGTACGTTACCTCTCGTTTCGACTATAGCGTGAGGTCTATCGCAGCAGCGAATTATAATATAATATTGTACGTGTATACATATTTATTTAAACCTTATATTAATGTTTATATATCTATGCAATATTTATATTTATTTTAACGGTAAAGAGGTAAAAATAAACAGGATATCAAATATATTTATTTTAACGAAAGATCATTGACATTTTTTCTCACCAACTTCCTGAAAAAATGATCAAGATGTAATTGGAATAGCTGACTCCCAACAGCTCGCATTTTTTTGAGATGGTCCTTTTAGCGCCTAACCACGATTTCTCAGTTGCCTGAGTGTGTGCTCCTGTCGTTGGATTCTCATAATGGCCCCGTGAGGGAAGGGGCACGGTAGACCTCCGTGGCTGCACCTGAGTATACGATAGACAAAGGCAGGGACAAAGCTATAGTAACACAGACTTTTTTGGTGCAATACTGCATATTTCTTTCTGTGGTAGTTTGTCTCTGTAAATATATTTAACATGTCCTTTCCGAAATTTTCTATCATTTTATAATGATTTATCCTTAAACATGTAGGCGAAACAAAAATTTTGATCAGAACTGTAAAACATATATAAATTCTTGACAACCATCGTTCGTCTTTAACGAAACTTCACACACACACACACACACACACACACACACACACACACACACACACACACACACATATATATATATATATATATTTGCATGTAAAGCAGAGAAGATATATATATATATATATATATATATATATATATATATATATATATATATCCCACTTCTCAAATAATGGGATAAAAACTAGGCGGCCACAATTTTAGGAAAGTGATTGGCGCGTTTAACTTACTGGAAACCATTTTATTTATAACATTCATCATATCGTTTCATATATATATATATATATATATATATATATATATATATATATGTATGTATGTATGTGTGTGTGTGTGTGTGTGTGTGTGTGTGTGTGTGTGTGTGTGTGTGTTGAGGATACCGGGTGTTTGCTAACATATTTATTTCTTATTGATGCACTGATGAATTGTAATTTTTGAAACAACAATGAATACGTCATAATTTATTAAAATCAGAAGAAAAAAAAGTTTCTTTTGCGATAGTCGTAAATAAATGAAAAGAAATTGTTTATTTTTGTCATTCTATTTTTGTTATTCTATTTAAGTAGTTCTTCTCACTTCTTACGACTGGATTCGTTTTTCATTTTGTTTCCTATTTACACTTTTCCTTTTCGCTTGGTGATTCATATTTTAGAATAATGTTTGTTGTTTTTTTTTTATTGCTTTATTGCTTCAATAAAAATTGTCATTTATAACAACGATGCAAACGAATCCTTTTTTTTGCTTTTTAAATTCTTTCTTTCTCCTGTCAATATGCTCACTGCAGTACGAAACAAGAGCCGAGTGCAAATTTACTTCTCTAATTACACTTCATACATTTCGTCTGTATACAGATATAAATACTTATATACGTACATACGAGTCTTGAGTGATAATGTCGACCACGTTTCGTCGCTAATAGAGGCAATATGTTTGAGAATATATTTCGTACACCGTTTTTTTTTTCCATTATGTTCACACTATACAAAGGTCAAGTGACGTTGAGGATTTTTTTTTAATCATATCACCCCGAGCAAGGCGGTAACGCCATTGATGTGCTGGGGGCTACGTAAGAGTGAAAAGATGAGAAGAGAGAAAGCCGGAAACCACATCCTAAACAGGGAACAAGAGATGAGACTCTACACCTGTTCAATAGACGTGGGTGGGGTATGAACCGGGCGATAGTTTAGTCTATCTACTCCAATTGAAAAAAAAAAGAAGAAAAGTAAAAAGATTGGAAAAGAGAAAACCGGAAACCACATCCTAAACAGGGAACAAAGGATGAGCCTCTGCACCTGTTCAATAGACGTGGGTGGAGTGTGAACCGGGCGATAGTTTAGTCTATCTACTCCAATTGAAAAAAAAAAGAAGAAAAGTGAAAAGATTAGAAAAGAAATTCAGTAAAACCAATGTTCATACATATAAGCAAAAGAAAAATGTGCAAAAAACAAAATGTTAATTCATATTTCAGATATGAAAGATTACATCTCAGAACTTTCCCTTTAAGAATTTGAAATGCTACAAGTGTATTTAGTAAACAACATCCTTTAAAACCTTTAAATAAAATAACACTTGGAAATGATTACAAAATAACAAGCAAAATTTATGAAGATATGTAGAGAAGATAACAAGTATTTTATGAGATCGAGAAAGCATCCTCTTTGGAGACGGCTTTACACAGCAGCGGGTCGTGGTAGATAGCTGCAGAGTAAAATACATGGTTTACGAGAATATGTGGGAAAGATAACGGTTGACCCTAAACTTGGACGGATTAAAATTGTACTTATCGAGGAAGTATCATCTTAACCGTCGGTTCCACAAAGCAGGGTTCATGGTAGATGGTTACAGAGTAAAATACATGGTTTACGAGGATATGTGGGAAAGATAACGGTTGACCCTAAACTTGGACGGATTAAAATTGTACTTATCGAGGAAGTATCATCTTAGCCGTCGGTTCCACAAAGCAGGGTTCATGGTAGATGGTTACAGAGTAAAATACATATTTTACGAGGATATGTGGGAAAGATAACGGTTGACCCTAATCTTGGACGGATTAAGATTGTACTTATCGAGGAAGTATCATCGTAATCGTCGGTTCCACAAAGCAGGATTCATGGAAAGAAGGTCGTGTAGAATCTTTATCCCAACAATGGAATACGAAAGAAATGAGTCTGACTTACTACAATGTCATTAGCAGGGCTGGTCTTAGCCATTAAAGTTAGATCTAGAAGAACTAAGGAATATAGTTTTTCTGAACACTTTCCATGAAAGAGATAGAGCAGCGATGTGCTTGAACGGTTTCGCTTGTAGGAAAATAGTTATTGGGGAGAAAATAATGTAAAACCTACGAGGACACAGGTACATCTTTGGACTTTAAAACAATTTAGGAC
This sequence comes from Ascarosepion bandense, assembly GCA_037127315.1. NCBI lineage: Eukaryota > Metazoa > Mollusca > Cephalopoda > Sepiida > Sepiidae > Ascarosepion > Ascarosepion bandense. The sequence goes on from JBBBDQ010001830.1 coordinate 865,307, forward strand.
TGAGCTGCTTTTGGCTATTTAAGGAAACGTAACTCCGTATCGACTCGAAACTAGACATCAGAGACCCGAGTTCAAATTCCAGTTGAATTCGCTGCGTTCACTTACGCACAAATGCCCTTTAGAAAGGTATTAATCCGTCGCTTGTTCCTCTAGCTATGGGTCAAATAACAGTACAGAGTGGGTTCTATAGCCTTGGTTGGCAACCAGTCTATCGCAGAAAGTAATGGCAACCTACTGCGGGATGATCTTCTGCCCAGTCATTCATGTCTCTTTCGAGACATGATCGCCACGCATGTATATGGCACTTAACTGACTGAACTCCATTTGAACTGATCTGGCTCTTGCAAAGTTAGCAAGATAGAAAGAATTAAGATTATAACAGCAATTACTGATATAATTCTCGATGAGTAGCGCAGCAAATATTTTTGTCACCCGGGGCAGGCACCCAAGTTTGCCGCTCTCTCTAAAAGAAATACAATATTTCAATATACATTAACGTGTTAAAGATTATATATTAGGAAAACTTACATAAACGTACCAAACGGTATTAACCGACATATTCTTTTAAATCTATTCGTTTGAATATTATATCCATTCTCGAATATTCAGGCCGGTATATATATAGTGTATCGAGGGAGTAAATAATTTTGTAAACATATACTATTAAATATAAGAGACAATAAATGTCTATTATGTTTAATCATGAGCCGTGATCAGCTTAAGCTTAGAACCAACTTAATAAAAAATTATCCAAATGTTGGAGAATTTTTGTCTTTATTTTCAACTGAAATTAAAAGTCAAAATACAAGGTTTAGAACGGCTCATGTTTAAACATAAAATACATTAATTGTCTCTTATATTTAACAGTATATGTTTAGAAATATATATATATATATATATATATATATAAAGAATACCTAGTGAACAAGACAGACCTGCCTAGGTTTCACCTGAACGGATCGCGAGGGAAAGCCAGCCTTCCTTGACGATCCGTTTAGGTGAATGTTCGGTAGGTCTGTCTGGCTCATTAGGTATTCTTTATTTATTCCACTCTACCTAAGTATTGAGCAGTTTTTGTTAGTTGATTACGCGTATTCGGTTTTTCTTTGGGTTACGTGCTGACTCGGTCCGAACTCTTTTGACTGATGTTCATTTATTTATCTCTTTCTTTTTTAAAACCCTTTTTTCCCTTCTTCGTAGATTCGTGGAAGGTTTTTCTACACGAGTATAGTTATAATATCATTTATATATATATATATATATATATATATATATATATATATATATATATATATATAGTATTTACATTATTCGGACTATTGTACTCATCTTTGTTGCCATTTGTACGACGTTTCGGTCATCTTCAAGTGCTAGGAATTTCGAACCGAACCCTTCATTAAAATCACTGGTGTATATGAACTCTATTCTTTGACAACTGTGCCTCTTTTTAGTAGTTATGAGTTATCTCTTTCTAACCCTTAAGTTACTTTTTAACCATTGCTGTAGCCTGGTATTGAACTTACAACTTTGGATTAACTCACAGGAACTAGCCAACATCTATATCCACTTAACGAAGTGACTGAAAATAATAGTTGGTCATAAAGTGGGGGATCAGTGTTCAATTGTTATGAAGTAATAAAACGACTCACCACTAATTACTACATAATGATATAATACGTCTCTTCTCCCTCTAGCTATGAGTCAAATAATAGGACTGATTGGGTTCTATAGCCTTTGCTGGCAACCAGCCTACTGCACAAAAGGCAACCTGCTGTAAGATAATCTTCTGCCCAGTCATTCATGTCTCTTTCGAGAAATGATCGCCCAAAGCGTGTATCACGTATGGCACTTAATTGACTGACTGTTATGCTTTGTGAGTTTCTCTCGCTCGAGCAATCACGTCAGTTCGATTCGCACTAGGTTTCGTATACAGTCGAACTTGTGCCGCATTTAAACTAATAATTTTGGGCACTTCGACGTTGCGTAATGGTGATTTTCTAAGCACAAGGGCGAAAGTATGGGACACCCAGTGAGGATGGAATTCTCTACTCAATTGTAATAATTCTAATCACGAACAAAACATTAGAAACGACAGAAAAAAAGATTATTATTTCATACGTGGGTATTTTTTGTTAAACTTTTTTTTTTTAGACCTGACAAGAATTAGTTATGAATTTTTCCAGGAGATCATAATCTAGGAATTTTCCAATACTAACTGGTATTTGTGTGTGTGTGTGTGTGTGTGTGTGTGTGTGTGTGTGTGTGTGTGTGATTGCGTATAATCGAAAAGTTTGGATAGTTCATGGTGATTTTCTAAGCGAAGCTGTGATGTAACACCAGGCCGACAGTTAGGAGCACCTAGTAAGAATCGAACTCACTATTCGGGTGTAATTGAGCTAACGAGACAAGCTTGACACACATTGCACAATGTCAAAGAGCACCTCGATGTGGTGTAATGGTTCGCAAGCTTGTCTTACTAGAACCTGTTACAACTGAGTAGTGAGTTTGATCCTCACTTGGTACCCCATACTTTCGGCCTTGTGCCACATCTAAGTGGCGATTAGAAAATCAAATATTGGGCACCTCGACGTGGTGTAATGGTTATCAAGCTTGTCTCGCTAGAACCGTTACAATTGTGTAGTGAGTTTGATTCTCACTGAGTGTCCCATATTTTCGGCCTTGTGCCACATCTAAGATGCGCTTAGAAAATCACCTTATTGGGCACTTCGTGGTGGTGTAATGATTACCAAGCTTGTCTCGTTAGAATCATTACAATTGAGTAGTGAGTTCAGTCCTCACTGGGTGTCCCATACTTTCGGCCTTGTGTTTGGAAAATCACCATTACACAACGTCGAAATGCTAAAAATTATTTTCTAAGCGTAGTTTAAATGCGGCACAAGCCCGACTGTATGCGAATCGCACTGACGTAATTGCTCGAGCGAGAGAAACTCACGAAGCATAACAGTCAGTTAAGTGCCATACGTGATACACGCTTTGGGCGATCATGTTTGACAAGATTGACTGGGCAAACGATTATCCTGCAGTAGGTTGCCATTGCTTTTTACTGTAGACTGGTTGCCTGCCAAGGCTATAAAAAACAATTCGCCCTATTATTTGACTCATAGCTAGAGGAAGAATAGATGTATTATATTATTACGTAGTAATTAGTCGGCGATCAGTTTATCACTTCATAACAATAAAAAACCGATCCTCCACTTTATGACCAGTAGAAATCTTAATCATGATTCCAGCTATTATATTATATCAGTCAGGTTATAGAACCCAATCTGTCCTATTATTTAACCCATAACTGCAGTGGATATCGACTCGGAACGAAAAATCGGATAGCCGAGTTCGAATTCCAGTTGAATTCATTGCGTTCACTTACGCTTGGGAAAGGTAGTAATCCTTCTCTTCCCTCCAGTTATGGGTTAAATTGCAGGACAGATTGGGTTCTATAGCCTTGGTCGGCAACCAGTCTACCGCAGAAAGCAATGGCAACCTACTGCGGGATAACGTTCTGCCCAGAGAGTCATGTCTCTTTCGAGACATGATCGTCCAAGCGTGTATCACATATGGCACTTGACTGACTGATATATAATGTCTCAAAAGCGACATGACTGACTGGGCAGAAGATTATCCCACAGTAGGTTGCCATTACTCTCTGCGGTAGACTGGTTGTCAGCCAAGGCTACAGAACCCATTCTGTTTTATTATTTTACTCATAACTAGAGAGAAGAGACGGATTAATACCTTTCCCAAGGGTATTTGTGCGTAACTGAATGCAAGGAATTCAATTGGAATTCGAATTCGCCCCCTCCTGATTTGTCGATATCTACTGCACCCCAACGCACATTCGCCTAAGCATAACACCATGTTGAATTACCCTCTATGGATGGTTAATGTGTATTCCTTTTCTCTTATGAAAAGTGGGTACTGAAAATAAAAAGAATATTGCCAAAGAAAACTGTTCAATTGGAGAAAAATCTTAATTCCGAAAATTCCCAAAGAAGACATTGCATTAGCAACAATACAGGCAGCGGCCTGTGTCATATTTTTCTTTCGTTTTTTGTCTTGTTTTTTTTTTCATTTTTTTATTTATTAAAGACTGAAAGAAAACCGAGATGAATTTTATCGCCATTCCTCGTTGCCAGCAAGAAAGCAAAACCTCGCCTTTTCTTTATAAAAACCTATAAATCCGTTTTGACAAAGCAAACTTCTGAAAAATGGATTCACCTTCATTTATCACGACTCGCTGTGCAGAAGGAAACATTCGGTGTTTGATTCCATCAGCGTTCGTCGAAAATAAAAAAGAACGTCAACCGCCGCTCTCTTATACGCTCCCTAACAATCTTTTCAATATTATAATGTACTAGTTTATCAGTAATGCTTAAAATCTCGGATACTGTTACGAGGATGCATCTATATATAAAAATAATATTAATAATGACCAAAAAGTTATAGTTAGGTGTTATGACCAAAGATAAAACGAACTCGGATATAAGGCTGAATATTATATTCTCAGAAAACGTAGTACAAAGTTAAACGTGTACTGGAGAGTACTTACCTCTCGCAGGCGTCCTGACTCACTCATCCACTCACTATTACTCAGTGACAGTATTTACTCACCTCCCCACTTAAGGCAAAATGTAACACAAGGTCTTTTTAATGTGGGCCTTCCGGGCATATAGCCCGGCCAAAATTATCTGTCTATCTTTCCCCAGTCGTCATTCTACTCTTCGGCGGAACCACGACTGGGTTAGTGCTCTCTGCCCGAAGGCAGAGAGCTGACAGTGTCAATAGTAGCAGAGGCAAGTCTACTACTCAGTGACTATATTTAGTTGTCCCTCCCACTAAGGGCAACATGTGACACATGGTCAGTTTATGAGTGGGAATTTCCGGGCTATATTGCCCGGCCAAAAAATGCCTGTCTATTTTTGCCCAGTCGTGCTTCTACCCTTCGGCGGAACCACGACTGGGTTAGTGCTCTCTGCTCGGAACCAGAGAGCGCCCTCTACCCGAAGGCAGAGCGCTGACAGTGTCAATAGTAGCAGAGGCAAGTCTACTACTCAGTGACTGTATTCACTAGCCTTCCCACAAAAGGCCGGATGTGACACATGGTCATTTTAAAGTGGGAGTTCCCGGCCATATAGCCGGGCCAAAAATATGTCTGTCTATTTTTACCGAGTCGTGGTTCTGCCCTACGGCGGAACCACGACTGGGTTATTGCTCTCTGCTCGGAAGCAGAGAGCGCCCTCTACCGAAGGCAGAGTGCTGACAGTGTCAATAGTAGCAGAGGCAAGTCTACTACTCAGTTGTATTTACTAGCCTTCCCACGCAAGGCTGGATGTGACACATGGTCATTTTATAGTGGGTATTCCCGGCCATATAGCCGGGCCAAAAATATGTCTGTCTATTTTTACCGAGTCGTGGTTCTACCCTCCGGCGGAACCACGACTGGGTTTGTGCTCTCTGCTCGGAAGCAGAGAGCGCCCTCTACCGAAGGCAGAGTGCTGACAGTGTCAACAGTAGCAGAGGCAAGTCTACTACTCAGTGACTTCTCAGAGTTGGTAGCCATATTATAAAGGTGTGGACGAGTCCATTTGTAGGTAGGTCTCAACAATATGAGATATTCTATGTAGTCCTACTTGTTATTACAAAAAAGTTTTTTTTTAATTCATGAAGTAGTTGTTAAATAGAGAAATTAGGAACAGAACGTTTTGGAACATTGTAAAATATTCCAGTAAAATCTAGAGAACTATAAAGGATTCTAGAAATATGCAAATTAGGTGTCAGCCCCTGTAAAAATAGGTTTTGGGAAGAGAGTAGTCAGTTGTTAAAAGGATTTGCTGACATTATCAACTCCGGTCCGATTCAGAATTTGTACATCCAGCCGAAAGAATCTCTAAGGAACGTTACCGACCAACTAAAACCCGAAAGAGAACCTCGTGGAACTAAGTGGGCAAATAGAAATTTTTGACTCTTTCATTGGCCAAACTATTAATTATTCGTTATATACCCATTTAAGGACTACCAAAAAGTATAGCAGTTAAACTACTTTGCTGGCTTAACTGGGTAAAGATACTTGACACCTTACCTTCTTTTTCTCTCCTCGTAACACTCGCCAGTAGCAAACTCAAATTTTCTGTGTTGAATGAAAAAAATTTATTTTCGTGTATATATATTTGTATTTTATGGTTTTGTAAATTAAATATTTGTCTGTGATTTAGCTCCGTGTTTTGGTCAATCATTTTTTTTTCTTTTGTTACAATTTAACACGTAACAATACCTATAATAATTTATTACTTACTGCATATACAAGAGACAAAATTTCCATTAAATTAATTTTCTATTCGTTTACCGCCCTATCGGCTGAGGCTTCAAAATACGTCAACTGGTCCTCTGCAGAGGGGTAATCCCGCCTCAGACGAGGCGTCCTAGGTACCGCGATAAACTACATCTGGGTCCTGGATTTGACAATGTGGTGGCAAGGACTCTAATTGGGAAGTTTTGAGGGGCATAAATCATCAGGCACAAACAGCGTCATCATCATCATTTATCCATCACACCCAGATGGTTCATAGGGCAGCAACTTTTTTTTGCTGTTTCTGTAACAAACTGTTTTTATGGGGTAGAGTAGTTAGCCCTGCCCCAACCCCCAAATCTGGAGGACCGGTGGACCATTGCTTAGTCCTTACGTTTACAACACCTGGTATTCTCAAAAGATCACCCATTTAAGTACTGACTAGGCACGATGTTGCTTAACTTCGGTGATTGGACGGGAACCCGTGTATTCAACACGATATAGCCGTAGACTACAAACAGCTTAGAGTCTGCAAAATGAATTTGAGTCAATGACTGAAAGACAAAGAACAAACTTGGATAGTAAAGGGTCAAAAGTTAAGACGTTTTTTTTTTTAATCATTACACTCCAAGCTAGGATGTGCGTTGTAGTGCAGTGGATATTGGCTCGAAATGAGAAATCGGAGAGCCGAGTTCGAATACCAGTTGAATTCATTGCATTCACTTACGCGTAAATACCCTTGGGAAAGGTATTAATCCGTCTCTTCCTTCCAGTTATGGGTTAAATAACAGAACAGATTGGGTTCTATAGCTTTGGCTGGCAACCTGTCTACCGCAGAAAGCAATGAAAACCTACTGCGAGATAATCTTCTGCCCAGTCAGTCATGTCTTTTTCGAGACATAATCGCCCAAGCGTGTATCACGTATGGCACTTAACTGACTGACACTCCAAGCAAAAATAATGACATTAAGACCCAACGGGCTATTGAGAATGAAATACTTTAGTGAGAAGAAAGGACACAGATATCAGGATGACATAATTATTGAAGATTGTAGGTACCCGGAAGGGAAAGTAAAATAGATCTCAGACGAGAAATATTTTTAATCGCTTCACACCAAGCAAGGCGTGAAACGGTTACAGTGAGAGAATAACAAAAGGTACAAGAAATGCTGGAGAAAAGATAATAGATGGATGGAAATCAAGTAGATAGAGAATGGGAACTGCTGTTGCATTTAAACTTTTGAAGATTGTAGTTATCAGGGAAGCAAGCAAACGGAAGTGAGTTCCACAAACAGAAAGTGCGAGAAAAGAAACAATTACTGTAGAAGAGGCGGTTATATTTAACTATTTCGACGGTAAAAACGTGAGATCCTGATGCCAATCTAGTAGCACAAGTAAGTACGTATGGTCGGGGAACCAGAGGAAAAATATCGTCAGAGCAATTGCCATGAAAATACTTCTAGAAATGACAGAGGGAAGCCACATCATGTCGGTGAGAAAGTGACTAAAAGCTAACTGCCAAATTAGGATCGATTATATCGCAGAACATTTTTTGATGGATTCTGACGAGAACCTCAATATGAATAGCCGAAGCACCCGACCAGATATAGCAACAGTATTCAATGCACGGACGAATGGCAGATTTATAAATGTGAAAGACGGATTCTAACCAGAACCTCAAGATAAATAGCAGAAGCACTCAACCAGATATGTTAACAGTATTCAATGCACGGACGAATGGTAGATTTATAAATGTGAAAGATGGATTCTGACGAAAACCTCAAGACGAACAGCAGAAGCACCCGACAAGATTTGGCAACAGTATTCAATGCACGGACGTATAGTAGATTTATAAATGTGCAAGATGATTTCTGACGAGAACCTCGAGATGAATAGCAGAAACACCCGACCAGATATAGCAACAGTATTCAATGCACGGACGAATGTTAGATTGATACAAGTCAACCATCCGTCCGTGCATGGAGTACTGCTGCCATTTATGGTCAGGTGCCCCTGCCGTTCTCCTCAGTGTTCTTGACAAGCTCCAAAGGAGAGTCTGTAATGTGATAGGTACTGATCTGGCGACTCGACTGCAGCCACTTTCCCATCGTCGAAATGTGGCCTCCCTCTGTCTCTTCTATAAATACTTTCATGGCTTCTGCTCGGATGAGCTTAAGTCACTGATGCCTCCTCAACAGGTGTTTACCCGTTCAACCAGACTGGCAACTGGGTCCCACCCATTCACAGTCAGGTTAGCCAAACGCAGACGACAATTCTACTCCTGCAGCTTCCTCTCTCGCACTTCCCGCCTGTGGAACTCACTCCCGTATTCTTGCTTTCCTGACGGCTACGACCTCCAGAAATTTAAAAGTAAAGTTAATACTCACCTACTAACCACTGGCCTCTAGCTCTCTCCCCTCCCCTGTATAACCTTCCCTTTCTCTCCGCCCATGTACCTGTCATTGCACCTGCTTTCTCAGCTTTCTATTGTTCCTTTCTAACTAGCTTGTACTCCTCACTCTTTTGTAAATAATCTCTTTACATTTATGTAACCCCCTGCACATCAGTGGCGTTTCTGCCTTGCTCGGGGTGAAATGATTAAAAAAAAAAATAATAAGTATGTAAATATGGATTCTGGCGATTGTTCTCAAAACAAGAAATGTGTTTGCTTATTATGTTCACCATAAGCACAGAATGTTTAATACTTGAAAATATGAGATCACTTTACAGAAAAAATAAATGAAATTAAAGTTTTATATGATTGACATAAATCCTAGAATATAAAAAAAAACTATGTTTTCGAACACAGAATATAATCTAAATTTGATAATATAATTTAGAATTAATTTCATTTAGATTTTTCTTTTTCGCAATCAATTTTAACGCACCAAATATAATTCTTTACGATCTTTAACCCCAAGCCATTCGATCAAATCTATTTGAGCTGACAAAAAATGAAGTTTATAGAATAAATGCCCACCTAGCGAATTAAAATATGTGGCTCTCTTTGATTTTATCAAAATTCCTAACCGCTTTTAACAATGGAGTTGCAAAAGGAAAAAAAAAATCTGTTTAGAATAAACGAATAGACAGATTCGGTTGGTTTGTTTGTTTTATGATATATGAATATCAGTGAGTTATTTAAGATTTTTACAATACATTCGTAAGAAAAGAATATGTATTCTTTTTAAGAAACCAGCTTGTAGATCAGGGTTTGAGAATATTTTGTTTTACGGTATATCAACCTCAATAATTTATTTAATGCCGACAAGATTTTTGCAATAGATTCGTTTAAATAGAATATGTATTCTTTGTAAGAATAATACGTATTCTATTTAAATCTGTAGATCAGGTTTCATTGATGTATTTTTGTATTTAGGGTTTTGTCGAGCTTTATATATATATATATATATATATATATATTTTTTTTTTTTCTTCAAAACTGTATTGTTAGTAATATTTTTCTTCAAAACTGTATTGTTAGTAATATTTTTCTTCAAAACTGTATTGTTAGTAATATTTTTCTTCACGAATATATTGCTCTTAAAATCTTTTTCGTTGGGAAATGTATTGTTGGTAATATTTTCTTCTCCAAAAAAGTATTGCTGGAATTTTCATTTAAAAAAAAATATTTTTATACATTCCTAGTGTTTTGAACCCAGCTTAAGAGTTAATTATTTGCCCATAGCTTGGATCCTAACTGGGTAGACGTGGGAACGATAGAAATTAAGAGGTAGTTTATGCACCTCAGTCTACGGCTATATCGTCTTGAATACACCGGTTTCCGTCCGATCACCGAAGTTAAGCAACGTAGAGCCTGGTCAGTACATAAATGGATGACCATTTGGGAATACAAGATGCTGTACACGTAAGGACCAAGAATGGTCTACCGGTCCTCCAAGTTTGGGGGTTGGGTGCAGGGCTAACAACCCTGCCCCATAAAAAACAGTTTGTTACAGAAACAGCAACAAAAAGTTGCTGCCCTATGAACCATCTGGGTGTGATGGATAAATGATGATGATGACGCTGTTTGTGCCTATGATTTATGCCCCTCAAAACTTCCCAATTAGAGTCCTTGCCACCACATTGTCAAACCCAGGACCCAGATGTAGTTTATCGCGGTACCTAGAACGCCTCGTCTGAGGCGGGATTACCCCTCTGCAGAGGACCAGTCGACGTATTTTGAAGCCTCAGCCGATAGGGCGATAAACGAATAGAAAATTAATTTAATGGAAGTGAACACGGTTAAGTAAAAAACAAACACAACAAAAACAAAAACAGATTAGCAACGTATTTCAGACTGGCTGCAAGGTTTCACAAATTCACCGTTTAAATGGCTTGATGTAACCGAAATTACTGTGCTAATAATTATTTTAACAATCTAACAATAGATTCGTTTAAATAGAATATGTTTTCTTTTTAAGAATCCAACTTGTAGATCAAGGCTTTAGAATATTTTGTTTTACGGTATATCAACCTCAATGAGTTATTTAATGCCGACAAGATTTTTGTAATAGATTCGTTTAAATAGAATATGTGTTCTTCGTAAGACATCAGTTTGTAGATCAGGTTTCATTGAAGTATTTTTGTAAAGAGGGTTTTGTTGAGATTCTGATATATATATATATATATATATATTTCTTTAAAACTGTATTGTTAGTAATATTTTTTCTTCAAAAACGGTTAAGTAAAAAAAAACACAAACAGATTAGCAACGTATTTCAGACTGGCTGCAAGGTTTCACAAATTCACCGTTTAAATGGCTTGATGTAACCGAAATTACTATGCTAACAATTATTTTAACAATCTAACAACAGATTTGTTTAAATAGAATATGCATTCTTTTTAAGAAACCAGCTTGTAGATCAGGGTTTGAGAATATTTTGTTTTACGGTATATCAACCTCAATGAGTTATTTAATGCTGACAAGATTTTTGTAATAGATTCGTTTAAATAGAATATATATTCTTCGTAAGACATTAGTTTGTAGATCAGGTTTCATTGACGTATTTTTGTAAAGAGGGTTTTGTTGAGATTCTGATATATATATATATATATATATATATATTTCTTTAAAACTGTATTGTTAGTAATATTTGTTCTTCAAAAACGGTTAAGTAAAAAAAAAACACAAACAGATTAGCAACGTATTTCAGACTGGCTGCAAGGTTTCACAAATTCACCGTTTAAATGGCTTGATGTAACCGTAAGTTCCATGCTAACAATTACTTTCTCCTCATATCTATTTTGTGGACAGAAATGTCTGCTCAACTATATTAACTACTAAATATAACAGGCTTACGGCCATATCACGTTGAATACACCGGTTCTCGCTCGATTACCGAAGTTTAGCAACGTTGAGCCTGGTCAGTGCTTAGATGGGTGACCGCTTGGGAATACCAGGTGCTCTAAGCGTTTAGAGACGGATGTGCGTTGTGGTGTAGTGGATATCGGCTCGGAAAGATAAATCGGTAAGCTGAGTTCGAATTCCAGTTGAATACCCTGCATTCACTTTCACCCATAACTTTCCTCCAGTTATGGGTTAAATAACAAGAGTAGGACTTGGGGACCCTGCCCTTAAAAACAAATCCCAATGAATTTTGATATTCGTAAAGAAAAATGTGTTACTAGACACAAAACTTATATAAAAACAACAATAAATTGTTGAAAGAAAAATGCATTACCAGCAATAAAAATATATAAAATTTAGTTGCCAATAAATGATCCGCCGAGGTTGATGTGCCATAAAAACAAAACAACCAACTAAATATAACGTGTATAGATAACTAAATCAAGGCCGCTTATGCAGCATACGGGGAACTATTTGAAAGAGTCTTCGGCAATCCTGGACACACATAAACCGTCACGTTCATGGTATAGCGAACTGTTGTAATCTCGACTTATATTTACGCCTGTGATACTTGAGTACTCTTCCGGGGAGACATCTACAAACTTGAAAGATTTCATCAAAACTTTGTGAAATCCCGTGACACCCATGGTAGAAATGTTGAATAATTTCCAGTTTAAATCCTTGGCAGAAGCACCACACAAGATGTGACAGCAATATTCAATGCATGAACGAATGATAGACTTATAACGGTGTAAGAAAAATTATGGAAAGTGCCGCATACAGGCCATTTGAAATTAGGCAGAACGCCTACAAATTAAAAAGAAAGGTACAAAAGAAACAAAGATGGACGTATCGCAAAAAGAAATGATAACAGTTGGAGCAAAATGTTGGTTGATCGATACCAGGTAGATTTTTGTTTTATAATCATATCGCCCCAAGCAAGGCATTATACTGCCACTGTTGTGCAGAGGGTTATATAGGAGGAAAGATGTGACAGAATACAGTAGGTGTCAAGAAACGGGTAAGAGAGGGATGAGAATACTGTAGAAATGGGATGAGAGCATGAGAGAGAGAGAGAGAGAGAGAGAAAGAGAGAGAGAGAGAGGATGCAAGTTAGTGAGATGGGAGATGACTATTGACTTTACATTTAAATTCTTGGAGATTGTAGCTTTCGGGGAAGCAAGTAAACGGAAGGGAATTCCACAGGAGGGAAGTGCGAGAAAAGAAGCTGATGGAGTAGAATTTGCGTTTACATCTTAATGGTTTCACAATAATTTCGTATATAGGGGGCACCAGTGAACTAATTTAATCATAGCAAAAGCCGTGAAAGTACTTGTAGAAGAGACACGGGGAAGCCACATTGCGCCGGTGAGAAAGTGACTGTATCTGAGCTGCCAAGTCTGGATCAGTCACATTGCAGATTCTCCGTTGAATTTTGTCAAGGAGCCCTAGGTGGATAGCTGAAGCACCCAACAAGATATAGCAGCATTATTCAGTGCATGGGCGGATGGTAGATTTGTATATTTGCAGGATTGCTTCAGTCAGGAAAAAACTTCCTGGCCCTACACAGAGAACCGACCTTCTTAGCATCGAATTTACCTATCGATTCTATGTAGACAGTGCACTTGAGAGATAGCATGAGATAGATTTTTTTTAAAGACACAGCAGAGAATTACATAGTCACGGATGTCATAAAAGGAGTTGATGAATATTTTATTTCGTTCTGTATTGGACGAGCAATTGTTAATATCCGCATAGACACATACAACACACCTACGCGAGCACACACACACACACACACACATATAGATATTTTAACGAAACTTGGTTATAAGCAATCGACAATTTGTAATGAATTATTTTGAACATTATTTTTACCGATACTCGTATTTAAGTAGATATTCTGTTTTTAATTAAACAGTATTTTATATTTATATCTACCGGTCTGATTATTTTACGATAAATTTTATTACGAAAATGTGTGCTATCCAGCAGGAATCGAACCTGCGACCCCTATTTACATAGGGGAAGCTACCATTTGATCTGGTACTGTCTTAACCACTCGACCATGAATAGCCTCTTGATCAGACGAGGGTTTTATCATGCTTATATAACACAATTTTCGATCTACCGTGAACAAACAATATCTGCTCTGAAATGTATCGTAATGTCAAACAAATGTAAACATGTTACGGAAATTAACGAATTTTAACGAAACTTGGTTATAAGCAACCGACAATTTGTAATGAATTATTTTGAACATTATTTTTACCGATACTCGTATTTAAGTAGATATTCTGTTTTTTAATTAAACAGTATTTTTATATTTATATCTACCGGCCTGATTATTTAAGATAAATTTTTATACGAAAATGTGTGCTATCCATATATACATATATATATATATATATATATATATGCAAAAATTAAGACAGACACGTAATTCCATGGTTAAGTGGAAGTGATATTTACGATAAATTTTTGTTACGAAAATAGATGGCATTTGGTAGGATTCGACCCCTATCAACATAGAGGAAGACACCAATTCATCTGGCGCATCTTCGACCTCTCGACCAATAATGACCCACAGTATAAACGAAGTCATTTAGGTGAAACATTTTCAGCTTCTGTCTTTATTGTACAGAAGATTTTACACGATATTTTTGTATATATTTGCTCTCCTTCCCTCTATCCGTCCCTTGAGCATTAGAGTCTCTAAGCCGTCCTTCTTCACTACATGTCTTCAGCTGTCTTTTCTTGATGGTAAGTATCAGTTTCCTTTTCGTGCACACCCTCTCAAAAACTTCGTCTTTGCTCTCACGTTCTGTTTATGTTATCTTGCGCATGCTCTTGTAGAATCAGATTTCGGTTGCTCCAGGTCTTCCCTTCATCTTTGATGAGGTTGTCGCGCAATTGCTGCCATATTGAAGAACAGACATCACATAACAATCTAGTGCTATTTTCTTTGCTTTCAGCTAAAACTTCCTGTCTCTCAATATTCTACTCAGCTTCTGCAATGTATCCTTAGCCATACCATTACATCTTTGGACATCCCTAAAGAAAAAAAAAAAACTATCTGTATTCTATTTAAACTAACTATCAGAGAGGTTTAATGAAAAACTTTTCGGCAACCTCAGCTGTTTATTATAAACTAGCAGTATAGCCCGGCGTTGATCGTGTGTAATGAAAGGTTTAAAACTAATCCATGTTCCTGGAAGTCTACTATTTTTCCAGAGTGCTCAATCAGGGTGTGAGAGCGTAAATATTGTCATCCGCAGACAGATCCTGAAATTATTTGTTTGAACATTATTTTTGATCGATAGTCGTATTTAAGTAGATATTCTGTTTATAATCAGCATATATATTTATTTCTACCGGCCTGAGTATTTACGATAAATTTTTGTTACGAAAATAGATGGCATTTGGTAGGATTCGACCCCTATCAACATAGAGGAAGACACCAATTCATCTGGCGCATCTTCGACCTCTCGACCACTAATGACCCACAGTATAAACGAAGTCAAATCAACCATCTCTGCACTGAAGTGTATCATAATATCAATAAATGTAAACGTACAATGTTACGGAAATTCACGAAGATTAACGAAATGCTTATAAACAACCGACAATTGGAATTGATTTGTTTGAACATAATTTTTGATCGATACTCGTATTTAAGTAGATATTCAGTTTATAATCAAACAGTATATAAATATATTGTTTTTTCTATTGCTTGGTATTTTTGAAAAGCTGAACGTTTACGATGACGTCATACGTAACGGTTTCGGCTAGCGAGGCCACACAAAAATATTATGATATATATATATATATATATATATATACTAGTCTCTATTTTATTATTTCTCTCAGTGTCTCTATTTTTGTCTTTTTATGTATCTATGGTTGTACGTCTCCCTTTTCTGTCTCTTTCGTCTCATCATATTTATAAAGAATTATTTTAGAAGGAGAAGAAAAGTAAAGAAATAAACAACACTTTCCTGCTTTTTTATTCATTTTTTTTCCAATGAATTTTCCAAACATATTTCTTTTAAGCGTATTTCTAGATACACACCTACACATCAACTGAATGTAAATACGTACCTACATATGTACGCTGGCAGGCCTACATCCACGCACACGGACATATCCTCGCGATGAATCTTCTTTTATTTCCTGCCTTCCCAGTCGAAAGTGTTTCACAATAATTTCTCACAATGAAATCGCCATTTGCAAGTACGAACAGAAATTTGCTTGCAGCTGTCGTCTGCATTTTTCAAACCTCGTTCCGATTGAACCTGCCCTGAAGAAAAAGAAAAAAAAATTACGTAAAGACATTTTATTTATTTTAATTTTCACTGTGTATCTTCAGCCTTTGTAACGAAATTTTTCGTTGGGATGCAAATGAAATAAAGTTCAGTAATCGCCGTAAAATAAGAATTTTATGAAAAGTTCAATTTGATAATCTCGGCAGATTTGGTTGAATGGTTTTCTTCTTCTTCTTCTTCTTCTTCTTCTTCTTCTTCTTCTTCTACCGTTTTCTTAATCTTTCTTTTCTCCTTATTTTGTTTCATTCTCATAATTTCTCTCTTCCAGTTTCTTTTCACGCACCTCCAATCTTAAATAATTTAAATTCAACTGCAATCTTTTGTGTTACTGACACCTGTTCATTTATTTTAATTTCTTCTCACTAAAGTATTCACATTCACTTAGTATCACTTTGTGGCTTAGTGGCATTCTCTCCTTGTTTGGGGTGAAATGATAAAATAAGTTTCAATTTGGTGATCTCTGCAGTTTTAGTTCAATAATTTTATTCAGTATTTATCTATACTGAGAAAAGGTAGTATTTATTTACATTGTTCCGACTGTTGTTCTCATCTTTACTGCCATGTTTACGATGTTTCGGCCGTTGTATGTTTCGGCCTTCTACAGGTGCTAGGAATTTTTAACCAAACCCTTTATTTGGTTTTTTTCTTTTTTCTTTTTCTCCTTCGCCTCCTCCTCGTTTTTCTTGTTGTTGTTCTTATTCTTTTTTTATTTTCATGAACAGTATGTTCTTTTCCTTTGTAACAGTTTCTTTGATTCCATTTCTCGTCTGGAAATACCATTTCCGGTTTCTTGCTTCCCGGCAAACTACGGTCTACAATAAATATAAATTAAACGCAAATCGACATCTTATCAGTCAGTTAAGTGCCATACGTGAAACACGCTTGGGCGATCATGTCCCGAAAGAGACATGACTGACTGGGCAGAAGATTATCCCGCAGCAGTTTGCCATTACTTTCTATGGTAGACTGGTTGCCGACCAAGGCTATAGAACCCAATCTGTCATATTATTTAACCCATAACTGGATTAATACCTTTCTCCAGAGTATTTGTGCGGAAGTGAATACAAGGAGGTCAACTGGAATTCGAACTCGGCTCAAAGATTTGTCTTTCTGAGTCGATATCCACTGCACCACAATGCACAGCTCTCATAACTACTTTGTTTCTCAGTCAGTCAGTCGCAACATCAAGCCGTTACACTCATTGTCAGCCTTGAC